>CAJVPM010001024.1:0-13588 GCA_910592325.1 Scutellospora calospora
AGTCCTTTGTTAGTTTTTGTATTACAAAAATTTTAATAAAGTTGTGGCCTGACTGCTGAATTCAAAAAAAAAAAAAACAAAATTATTATGCTATATGTAATATTGATTAGATGTGTAGTTAACAAAGTCATGAAGATTGTTACATATTAGGAAGTTAGTAAGTTTGGATTTAGATTTGTTGAGTTTGTTTTAGTAATATCTACATTAAAGTTATCAAGTACAATTAGAAGAAGCTATTAGTTTAGTACTTGCTATATCTATTAACTAACTTTAGTTTGTATAGAGTTTTTAGATGAGATATCAGTTAAGAAAAGGTATACAGAAATTATTCTAAATTTAAAGTCATGTTTAAAGAAGAAGTTGATAGCAATTGTACCTCTTTCATATTTGAGAATTTTGTAGATATGTAATGCTAAATTATTTGAGAGTATAATTCTAATTCTTTCTATAAAAGAAGCAGAGTTTAATAGATGATATGTAAAATATTGAATATTGAAGAATTTTGATTTGAAATTAGTAAGCTTAGTTTCTGTTAAACTAATAATATTGTAGTTGTGTAAGAGATAGAAGTTTTTCTACAATTGCTTTTTTAGAGAATTGTTATATCCTCTAATATTATATGTTATAATGTTATGTGAAAGCAAATTGTTAGTATTATTAGTATTAGTATTAAAAGCAGTTTGTAAGTTAAGATTAGTAATGTTAGTTCAGATAGGTAGATAGTAATAGTAAAGAATTAGGTTGGTTTAAGGATTTGATGATTTTTAAGTATAGGTTTATTTAAATTCAAATAAATATAAGTTTTAGTAAGTGTTTGATTAATAGAAATCAGAATTAATTATAAGAATAAATAGTTAAATAAGTGGATAAGAAAAGAATCTAATATTTTATTTTTTGTAAGTAATGGTAAGTTGTGTTATGATAGAAAAAAGTTATAGCATAATTTGGTTTTGTTATATATATTTGTATTTGATAATTTATATATATTAAGTAATTTGAATAATATTGGTGAATACATATTGAAGTTTGAATCTTCTAAGATACTTGCTATATTTATGGCATTACAGATATAGAAGATACCAGAGTCTGCTCTGTATATTGAGTCTGACTATTATAAACTTGGTCCTTCACATAAATAGGCTTTACTACTTACCTATTTATATCATTCTCTTTACTGACTACAGTAGATGTATCTTTCAGTAAGGTAGTAGCTATATTTATAGGTATAGGAGATTCTATTATTGAAAAAAATCTTCTAAGAAGAAGAGAGAATCCTCTAACAAAGAAGGTTCTGTAAAAGTAACCTTGAATTTATTAAAGAGAAAGTTTTCTGTTTCAGAAAGAGCTTCCTCTTTGTAATATTTAATTATTTGTTGTAAAGTAGATTGTTCCTCCTTAATTATATTAAAATAAGTAATTATTCATATTAAGAAATAAGTATCAATCATTTTTGAGGTAATATACTCATTTGCTTTCTCTTTTGTAAAGTTGTGGAGGTTGTGATTTTTAGCAGCTATATTAGTAATAAGTATTTAAATATTAGTAAAAATAGTAACTACGATATTTTTGAAATTTTGTTATTTTATTTTATTT
Organism: Scutellospora calospora; assembly: GCA_910592325.1. Classification (NCBI taxonomy): domain Eukaryota; kingdom Fungi; phylum Glomeromycota; class Glomeromycetes; order Diversisporales; family Gigasporaceae; genus Scutellospora; species Scutellospora calospora. Next base: position 1,594 of record CAJVPM010001024.1, read on the forward strand.
ACAGATAAAGTCCTCTGCTTAATCAGCTAGTTTATCAATTAATTTTAGAGAAATTGGTTTTGAAAAATTTGCTTTATGCTTTTCCTCAATTTCAAAAATAGAGAAGTCAAGTGTAGGTAATTTTCAAATTTCACTATTTTTTTTTAGATATGTAGTATAAGATTATTTAAAAATTAGTTTAAACAAGTTAGGAAAGTTAGGTTTATTATCTTTGATATAAAGGCATTCCTTAGAGTCATAGTTAAGTATATGAAAATTTATAAGGCAAATGCATTTAATTCATCTCTCTATGTAGTTGTTAGGTTCCTAGATATTTGTTTCTGTAGGAAGGAATTTTTTTAGTTGGATAATAAATTGCTGTCTAATTCTGTTCTTTAAAGTATTATAGACTTTTGTTAATTTAAAAGCTTCTCAAATTGATAGTTGTATATAGAGAAGAAGTTTTAAACCATTCATTGAAATACTCAAAAGAGTTTTTAAAAGATAAAATATTATAGAATTCTAAAAAAGTAGATTTTGGTATATTAAATAGGAGTTAAATATTAAATTTTTTATCAAATTTGATAGTTAAATATTTTTCTTTCTTATTAGTAGTTACTGTAAAAGAGTTAATAGTAAAGTGTTTAGGAATAAAATTGAAATTATCAGCAAATTTTTTGTAGTCAATTGTATAATAGTTTTCAGATAAATAAAGGTAAATATGAGCTAAGTTAATGCAAAATTGCATTTGGTTTTTAGTTTTGTAAAGAGGAATTGTTAAAAGAGAGGCAAAAATAAAACTATAGTTAAGTTTAGTAAATAAAATAGTTGTAAATTTGTAAACAAGTTTTTTAAGGATATTTTTAAGTATTTTAAAAAGAATAGTTGCATTAGGATTAATATTAGGATTACTTTGAAGATAAAGTTAGTTAAAAATTTTGGTCAAGACCTAGTCATTATATAAATAAGTTGTTTAAAGGTTGCTTTAGAAACTTTTTGAGTTGAAGTAGCTGCTATAATTTCTTTTCTAAGATAGAAGTCATATAAGTAGTTTTTAAGAAAATTAAATAAATTATATAAGAGAGTAGTTTGGAGTTTGGTGTTTGCTTTCATATTTTCAATAATTAGATAGTTTTTAATCCAATTAAAAGTTAGAGATAGTTTAGCGAGTTTTTCATTAGTAATTTTATCAGTTTCTATTTGATTAGATTGTTGTTTATTATTTTCATCTTCAATTGTTGTTTTAGAGATATTATCTTTTATTTGGTTAGAAGTTAATTTAGATGTAATAGGTTTTGGAAAGATAGTTTTAAAAAGTGAAATTTTTTCCTTAGGAGTTATTTTAGCTATTTTTATAGTATTACAGATAGCATAGCCTTCTTAGTATACTATAAGTAATAGTGATATAGCTATCTAATTACTTTAAGAAGTAGTGTTCAGGAAAGAAGTTTCTTTAACTAATGTAAAGACAAGTTCTACTCTACAAGAGACAGTTTGTTTAGGTTTATTTAATAACAATATATTTATTAATTATAAATATTTAGAGTCAAGTACAAGAGGGAAGAGGGAGTTGAGGTCTAAACTACTAAAGAGCAAGAGGGGGAATTCTACTTGTATTTATAACTTTTTAGCAAGCATCGTATAAGCGTTAGCAAAGTGACTTGTGCAAGCATCACTTAAGCGTTCATGCAAGTGATAGTTAAGTATCACTATTAATAGTTTGGCACAGTAAGAGGCATAGTACTCAGTACAGTTTAGCACAGTCTGGCACAGTCTTTCAGCACAGTCTGGCACAGTATTGGCACAGTATTTGGTGCAGTTTTGGCACAGCATTTGGAAAGTATTCCGCACAGTTCAGCACAGTGTTCAGCACAGTCTGACACAGTTTTGGCACAGTATTTCTTGCTATGGCCTATGTTTTCTCCGGATGTTACATAATAACTTCAGATGTAACTTATATCATCGTGTAGCTGAAATTTTTGGCTACAAAGTTACTTAAGAGTATTTTTCGCTATGATCGCTTTTTGAGGTACTTCACTTAGAGGTAAATGTTTATAATGATTTTCTCTACTCTAAAATATCTATACTAAAATAATACAATATAAGAAATAACTAAATACTAATAAATGTAACTAATAATATAACTAAAATATAATAATAAAATAATAATAATATAACTAAAAATCTATCCTATAACATATTCTCTCCCTTAAAGAAATTTGTTCTACAAATTTAAAATTTAAGAACTTGTAAAAGTTCTGTAAACTCTGTTTCTGTTAGCTTCATTATTTGAGTAATACTAAGCTTTTTGGTCTGGTATAAGAGTTTTAAGGGCTTGATTTCAAAGACTTCTCTTAGTCATGTAGCTTCTTTCCAAATATCTCTTATTTTCCGGTCGCTATATTGTCAATTAAGCATAGCTCTAATTTGATCTTAGTTCACTCTATTGTCTGATATAATTGTTCTAAAATAATAGTGAGCTTCTAACATTCTAATAGATCTAGTTTTGGAATTTTGAATTTCTTTTAATCAGTCAAGTATTTTTTTTACTTGATTCTTCTAAGTATTCGCTAAAAAGAGGTTTGTCTAACTTATAGCAGTAGGTTGTTCTTGTTGATTCAATTCATTATAAATTTGTTGAACTTTTTCTAATTCAATACCTGGGGTAAGAAGTTCAGTCAGTACTAATTCTGTTTCATCTAAGGTAAAAATTTCATCTTCTGGTATATCTAAAGTAAGTAGGTCTGTTTCTGGTTCATTAATTATATTCTCTATTTCTGTGATCATAGAAATAAGATCAACTTGTTAAGTTACATCATTATTGTTTAACAAAATAATATTTTGTGGAGTGATCTACAGATGATATTGTGATATAGAGTCTGTGTACCATTCTTTAAGAAAATTTTATAATGCAGTTAAAGTTTGGGGTTGTAGTATTAATTCATCTATTTCTCTTTTAGAGTTTCTTTTTGAAGAAATTTTTGTTGAATTCCAGTACTATTTATACTTTTAGAGTTATACAATATCTGTTTTACTAATTTTATCTATCTAATAAAAATTTCTTCCAGAAATTTAGATAACAATTATTGATTCCCATACTTGCTTTTCATAATATTTAGCAAGTCTATCACTATTATAGTATCTTTTCAATGTTTTTCCATCTTCTGTTCCTATTTTATAAGCTTCATTTTCTAATTTCTCTTGTATTATATAAGGTCCAATTCTCTTATCTTCAAATTTTGCTGAGCGAGAATGTTTAATATCCTTTTGCTGTATTCAGACTTTTTCTCCTATTTCAAAGTCTTCAAAGTGAACTCATTTATCTACATATTCTTTCTGTATCTTTTGTGATTTCTCTATGTTATCTTTTGCATTTTGATGATATGAGGCTAATTTTTCCATTAGCTCATATGCTCATTGTAATATGCTATCGCTTAGATCTATTTCTTTATCTTCTACAGACTCTATAGGTAGAATTATTTCAATCAGTAGAGTTGCTTGTCTACTATATACAAGTTGAAAGGGTGTATACTCTGTTGTAGCTTATCTCTTGGTTCTATATACTAACAATACAGTCGGTATATGTAAATCCTATTTATTATTTTCTTTTACTTTAGCAAGAGATTCATATAAGATTCTATTAAGTCTTTTAACCATTCTATTTGTTTGAGAATAGTATGCAGAAGAGAATTTGTATATAATTAAGAATTTTTCACATAAGATTCTAACTGTTTCGCTTATAAAATTTCTTCCTTGGTCTGAGAGTATTATCTTTGGAGTTCTATGTCTACAGATAATTTCTTTAAATATAAACTTTGTGAGAGTATTTGCTCCAGTATCAGGAATAGCTCTTTCTTCTAGCTATTTAGTTAAATAGTCTGTTGCAACTATTATATATCAATTATTTTGGTTTGTAATAGATAAAGGTCCTACTAGATCAATACCAATTCGTTCGAAGTTTTTTTCTACTTGAATTGGGTGAAGTGGTTCTTTTCTCCTAGTTTTTAATCTCTTTTGGCATTCTGTACAAGAGTGTATATATGCTTGAATATCTCGATATATTTGGTTCTAGTAATATCATTTAGTAATCTTGTTATACATAGTATTCATTCCTAAATGTTTACTAGTTGAATGATTATACATCATATATAGTATCAGCTCTACTTCAGTCTATTTAATTACTCGTATAGAGTTATTTCAATCTTTTCTATTTTTTTGTATAATAAGTTATGTTTTGTTTCGAAAAATTAGTTCTGGTTTATAATTCATTTTTGCTCTTCATTACTTAGAGTATCTGGTAATTGCTCTGTTTTCAGATAATTATTTAAATTTTGATATAGGTCTAAATTCATAAATACATTATGATTTCTTCCTGTTTCAATCTTGAGAGGGCATCTACATTTGAGTGAATTCTGCCTGATTTATGAATAATCTCAAAGTAATAAGGTTGTAACTTTAAGATCTATCTTCCTATTTTTCCTTTTGGTTCTGTAGTTTGTAACTATTTGAGAGCTATATAGTCAGTTATAAGTATAAATTTAGAGGTTCCTAAATATTTATGAAAATGTTCAATAGCCCATACTATTGTAGCACATTTCAGTTCAGTGGTTTCATAATTTACTTCTCCTAGTCAAAGGCTTTTTCTAGTATAGGCAATTGGATGTTCCTTATTGTCAGGGCCTATTTAACTTAAGATAGCTCCATATCTGTTATAAGAAGTATTAGTAGCTACTATAAATGTCTGTTTAAAATCAGGGTACGCTAATATAGGTGCAGTTATTAATCTCTTTTTAAGGGTATTAAAAGATTCATCCTGGTCTCTTTTCCAATTATATTGTTGTTCTTTCTTTAATAGCTTATTTAAGGGTCTAGCTATTTCAGAAAAGTTTTGGATAAACTTTCTATAGTATCCAGCAAGTTCTAAAAATAAGCGTAGCTGAGATACATTCTTTGAAGATATTAATTTCTTAATTGCTTCAACTTTTCCTGTATCTGGTCCTATTCCTTAAGGGATTATTATATGTCTAAGAAAAGATAGTCATTGCATCCAAAATTGACATTTCTTTAAATTCAATTTTAATCTAGCTTTTCTAATCTATAGAAACACTTCTCTTAGATATTTCAAATGATCATTAAATGTTCATGAATATATTATTGTGTCATCAAGATAGACAACAACAAATTTTCATACAATGTTTTTATAAACTCAGTCTATTAATCTTTGGAATATTATAGGGGCATTACATAGTCTAAAGAGCATGATATTAAACTTGTAAATTCTATATCGAGTTGTAAAAGCAGTCTTTTCTCTATCATCTAAATGTATTTATACTTGCTAGTATCCACTAGTGAGATCTAAAGTTGAAAACTATTTAAATCTAGCTAAAATATCTAACATTTTATCTATCCTTAGTAAAAAGTATACATCTTTCTTTGTGATACTATTAAGCTTTCAATAGTCTACACAAAATCATAATTTTCCGTTCTTCTTTTTAACAAGTACTACAGGTGATGTCCAGGAGCTTTCTGAAGTATGTATCTGTTTGTTTTCTAGCATTTTTTGTATCTCTTGTTTAATAAATTCTTGTTTATTTGTTGGTACTGAGTAAGGTCGTGATTATATAGGAGATATATTCTTGGTATCACTAGTTGAAATTTGCAAAAACAGTGCTAAATCAGCAAACATTCAGCATAATATTTAGCAACTATTCAGTAAATATTCAGTAAACATTTAGCTACTATTTGGTACAATTGCTACTACTTGGTATTTGTGAATGCTGAGTAGTAGCAATTGTACCAAACAGCAGCTGAATGTTTACTGAATGTTTACTGAATAGTTATCGAATATTATACTAAATGTTTGCTGATTTAGCACTGTTTTTGCAAATTTCAACTAGTATATATATTCTGTGAGTGACTAAATCAGTTTTACCTAGTCCATTCTTTTTGTTGCAAAAAGGTCTGCAAATTCTGATAATAATTGTTTAAATAATTGTCATTGTTCTATTGTCAAAGGTTCTATTTCTAGTTGTAGCTCTTGGTCTATAGTATAAATCTCTGTTTCAAATGAAAAACTTTTAGGCTCTGTTTCATCAGGTTGTTTTTTATCCTGCCTAGGATTCTCTAAAAATTTAATTCATTAGCTTATAAGAGTAGTTGTTGAGTCTGTTCATTAGCATATTGAGAATCATTAATAAGTAGTTAGAGGAGTCGTTTGTTAAGTTGTTCTAATTTTTGAACTTTGTCTTCTAATTGTTGAATCTTTAGATCTTGGTCGTTGAGTTGGAGTACTACTTGTTCAGGTGGCTCTTCAAGTTTCTCTTCTTCTAAGTCTTCTAGTATTTCTTCAATTAAAGCACATTTATTACAGATTCCTTGGTTTCGGTCAAGCTCATCTTGATGCTATATTATTAGACATTCATTACAAAGGTCAACTGCAACTGTAAAGCTTCTCTTTAAGTTAGCTATAGCAGCTTATCTATCAAAATCAAGGTGACTAATATCTATGGAGTCTTTTAAGGTCTGTTGTAAGATTGTTTCTTTATCGTCATAGAGCATATTGCTTTTTGCTCTTAGTAAGAGTGATATTTCATACATTGACCATTCATAGTTCATCTGATCATAGGTCTGGGGTTCAAGGGCTTCTTGAATAGTGAGGTCACTTTTCTCAAGTAAGACTTTAGCTAGTCTAAATATTAAGGTTTAATTTAGATTATATGTACTTCCAGCATGTCGTATAGATTTAGTATATGTTTAATTTTAGTCCAGAGATTATAGTTATGGTTATAAAAAATATTAGTATAGACTTTGTAAGCATATATCTGTTCTAGATTACAGAACCATAGGTTCTAAGCACTACTATCTTCAAATAGCATTTGTGATCTTGGCTCTTCTTTTCTACAAACTTTGCAATTAACAAGGGTTTCTTGACCTTCACCTTGTTAGTAGAAATTTATGCTTCATGAGTCATCATGATCTAGCCTTTGGTGAAAGGTAGTATAGCAGGGTTTACAAATTAATCTTTGTTCTAATTTAAATAGTCCTGATTCAAGTTGGAGTATAGTACATTAGCAACAATAGAAGACTTAGCGATGACTATAGTAAGAGGATCTCTGTTCCTCAATAACTTGTCTGTTGCATCTGCAAGCTATACTAAGGTTTTGTTGTTTAAGTTCTTTTATTGGGCAATCTACTTCAAGATATCCTAATTTATAGCATTCACAGTATTGGTTTTGAGAGTACCGTCTATGTGTATGATTACTTTGGTTACAAATTTTGCAACTTTCTTTTTTAGGAACTTGGTTGGGACAAAAGGCAGCAATATGTCTTTTCTGATTACATCTATGACAAATATTTTCAGAGCAGCTTTTAAAGAAGTAGTCTGTTTGTCCACAAACTCTACAAGATTTATAAGTGCGAGAGTGTCTATGTGGAGGTTAAATTTGCTATCCTTAGTTATCATCAATTACAGAGATTTCTCTTACTTCAAAAGAATATAACTCTTGTAGTGTTAAATATTTTTGGTCAAAAATTTCTAAATCTTTTGAGTTGGTAATTGTTAGTTGTTTGGGTAAGAGTCAGTTTGATTCATAGGTAGTAGTAGTCAAGTATTTTTTGTTATTCCATTTAAATGAATAGCATCTGTTAGCCCAATTATAGTTGGCTTTAATCTTCTTTGACAAATCATTTCCAAGTAATAGGGAGTAGGAAGTAGCAGGTAATACTTCAACTGTAATAGATATGCGAGCACCTTCAATTTCTATAGAAAGGTTTCTAATAATTCCAAGTAGTCATGTAGAGGTTCCAACAGCAAATACAATGAGACTAGTGGAGGCATGTTCAATTTTCAGTCCTAGCTCTTTGACAACACTATGAGCAATCATACTCACAGCAGCACCACTATTAATTATTGCTTGGTAGGGTTGGTTCTTAATTTGTACATTACATTTGACAGGAGTAACATGTTGAGGTAACAAATTTTTATCTTTGGCTTCTTTATACAAGTATGCAGAGAGAGCATTTCTAATAGAAGTATTAGCAAGGAAAGCTTCCTATTGGTCTTGAGTCATTTGAGGTTCTTGATCCTCTTCATTGTCATTGTCTAGATAGTTAACATTTTTAGAGTAAGAGAATGAGGCTCTTTGGTATTTATTCTTTCTGTCATATTCTCTTGAATGACTTCTGCTTCTATTGTCTCTATTCCAGTTTTGATAACTTCTTTCCTGACTTTGTGATTAATCTCTTCTCTCCTATTGGTTATCAGATCTTTGATAAGAGGGTCTTGAGGCTCTTTCTCTTGAATTATTGTTCGAGTAATATCATTAGTTGTTATCATGACTATATCTTTGATTTCTATTTCTTTTATGTTGGTCATTCCTTTTTGTTTGGCATTGAGCAATAAAGTATCTATTTTTACCACAGTAATAGCAAGTAGCTTGAGGTTTAGAAGGTCTAAGGGATTTGATATAGTTATTTCTTTGATAGTAGGTTGTTTCTGTACAAGGTTAATACTCAGTTAGGCAATTTGTTCAGTTAAAGTCTTGATAGCTTGGTCTGTTTTAGTATTCTTACTTGATGGTATTACATGTCCAGTTTTCTATCTTTTAGCATTAGTTATAGCAGTATTTAAAGTTCTAGGCTCTGAGACTTGTATTTTAATAGCATATTCAGGATATAGGCCTTGGATAAAAAGTTAGATAACAAAAGCAACAGGAAAGGCATTTGTTCTATCAATTTTCTTTTTTAATTTTCTAAATCTATTTACATACATATCTACAGTATCATTGTCTTGTTTAATCTCAAAGAATTGTTTTTGCCAGATAGCTTTCTGTTTAGGAATATAGAATCTTTTTCTAAAGAGATATTTAAAACTTCAGTTTTGATGAGTATTATCATCGAACTGATTAGGAACAGAGTTAAGAGTAGTAAACCAATCAAGTATAACTCCCTTGAGGAAGACAGAAGCAAGTTCAAGTTTCCTATTATTGTTCCATCTGTTGGCAGCAGCAGCTCTTCTGAATTCTTCAAACCATTCTTCTGGGTCTTGAGTTCCATCTCCTGAAAAGTATTCAACTTTAATTAGGCTCTTCTTAGATTCTTGTCCTAAAGCATTAGTAAGGTCAGTTATTGTAGCAGCAGCATTTAAGGCAGCGTTAGCCATTGCAGATTGTTGTTGTTGTTGTGAAGATAAAAAGTTTATGGGTGGTGGTAGATTAAGAAGAGGAGAAGATGTGATAAGGTCTTCAAATGTTAATAGTGTGTCAACTAATATTTGGAGACTTCCTAGTTCAGAGTATGTTTGAGTTGAAAAAGGGTTTCACTAATAAGAGTAGTATTCTGATTCAAGATAATAATCATATTGTTTATAGTATGTAGAGTCAAGAGTAAATACATTGTAGTGTATATATTGAGTAAAGTGTTGACTTATAATTTCTCAAGGGTTGTAGTTGTTATCTTAGTAATTGCAACTAAATATAATATCTGATAAAGAGTTCTAGCAGTAGTCAAGTTATATATTTGGCCTAGGTTACAAAATAAGTCTTGGGTTCTTTCACTGTAGGTTAAAGCATTGTAGGTTTATTAGTACTAGTTCCAAATCTTCCAAAAGATTGGCATCAGCTTGTTCTTTTTGTTGAGTTGCAGTCAATACAAGTGGTATCAGGTGCGAGTGCTTGAATAACTGAGACAGCTCTGTAGTCTTTAGTTAAATATTTTTTGCGATGAGTTTGAATAGCTTCTTGGTAAAATTGTTGTATAGTATAATTTATATAACTTGGTATAAGTCCTTCTCTTATCCTAAGAGATTTCTTTAATCAATAATTTATTTCTTCTTTGTTGTCCAGAAATGTTTCGTCTAGTTATTTTCTTGTTATCTTCTGGGTATATTACTTCTAGATATTTTGTCGTCCAGGAATTCTTTATCTGGAAATGGAATTACTTATACCTACACTTAGGCTCGTTAGTAATTTACTTTAGAGTTCTTACTCTTTACTTCCAATAAGTAAAGTACTCTGTCTTCTTTATGTTAGGGAATGTTTCTTCCCCGATAGTTTTCTTTTAGCAATATTTATTTGGTTTCTGTTAATATTTTTAGCTTTTCGCTAGAAAGCACCAAATATTACAGATAGTATAGCCTTCTTAGTATACTATAAGTAACAGTAACATAGCAATCTAGTTACTTTAAGAAGCGATATCCAAGAGGAAGTTTCTTTATCAAATTGTAAAGACAAGTTCTATTTTACAAGAGGCAGTTCGTTTAGGTTTATTCAATAACAATATATTTATTAATTATAAATATTTAGAGTCAAGTATAAGAGAGGAGGGGAAGTTGAGGTCTAAACAACTAAAAGGCAAGAGGAAGAATTCTACTTGTATTTATAACTTTTAGCAAGCATTATATAAGCATTAGCAAAGCGTCATATAAGTAACTTGTGCAAGCATTACTTAAGCGTTCGTGCAAGTGACAGTTAAGCGTTACTATTAATAGTTTGGTATAGTAATAGGCACAATACTCAGCATAGTTCAGCACAGTCTGGCACAGTTTTTTGGCACAGTTCAGCACAGTATTAGCATAGTATTTAGTGCAGTTTTGGCATAGTATTTAGCAAAGTATTCAGCACAGTTCAGCACAGTGTTCAGCATAGTCTGGCACAGTTTTGGTACAGTATTTTTCTTACTATGGCCTATATTTTCTCTTAATATTATATAATAACTTCAGATGTAACTTATACTATTGTGTATCTGATATTCTTAGCTACAAAGTTACTTAAGAGTATTTTTTGCTATGATTGCTTCTTGAGGTATTTCACTTAGAGGTGAATGTTTACAACAATTTTTTCTACTCTAAAATATCTATACTAAAATAATACAATATAAGAAATAACTAAATACTAATAAATGTAACTAATAATATAACTAAAATATAATAATAAAACAACTAAAAATCTATCCTATAACAATATTTCAAAATCTGATATTCAAACAAACTGATATTTAAATATTCTTCAACTAATTCTAATTGATAAAGTCTAATAAACAATTAATTAACTCTCTAATAGCAAAACTTGTAAACTATCAGGAATTAGCTATAAAGTATTTAAACATGCAAACTTTCTATTTTTACAACTTATTACTAAACTTCTAAACTAATATTTTATATAACAACAAGTCTTTTAATAATAGAAAGATAGCTATATCTTTCCAATAGCTAAAAAACTATTATTTGATAGAGATCTCTTAAATATTAGACTAATTAGTTTAATCAAACATATTAAAAATTCTATACTAAAATACTAACTAATTGATTAAATACTACCTTAACAAAATATAATATACTATTATCTTTTAATTATATTGTATTACTAGATAATAGCACTAATATACTATTAATATTCTTAATAATATTATAGAAGATACAGCATGCAATAATAAAGAGTTATAGCTTCTATCTCAGAATATAAACAAAGTATATAACTCTATTAATTTTAATCTTTTTAAACTAGTTTTTTAAAGAATCTATTTCTAGAACCTCTTATAAATATTCTAGTTAACCTTCTTCTTAATTGAACAAACAAAGTTATTATAAACTTTAAATTAACAAATTTATACTAGATCTAAAATAGTATTGATTAGAGAGAAACTATAGCACTACTCTTCTAGTAAATATATTATGACCCTCTTATATTTAAAATCTCTAAAGAAGTAGAAGGTTATCAAATATCTATAATATGATCAGAAAATATATAACAAATTAAACTAAACAACATATTTTTACACAACTCTTTCTGCTGATCACCAAAACCAATACCAGAGCAAAAACTTTTTTACAAAACAAGCACTAAACTCAAGGAAACCCAGTAAAATATTAGTTCAAAACAGAAGCGCATGGTGTATAGTCCCATAAGACCTTTAAGGCAATAAGTGGCAGAAAGCTAAAGCGAATAGTTCTAATATTTTAGCCAAAAGTTTGTCTTGCAGAGTATTAAAGTTAAATAGGAGAAGCTACAGAAGTTTGAAG
>CAJVPM010001025.1:0-13580 GCA_910592325.1 Scutellospora calospora
ACTAAATCAAATAATAAAACTAAAAATAAAATAAAAGAAAAATAAAGAAATAGAAAATTATAGGCGTGACAGTATTATTTAAAAATAAAAAATAAAAATAAAAAAATAAAAAAAAATATATATATATATATACTCATAACTAGTAGAAAGCTAAAAAGAACTTAGTTCTCTTAATAATCTTTTAGAATTTAATTGATTTATTGCATATTTTTTAATATAAATATATATATATATATCTTATTTTAAATTTTAAACTTCTATTTACAAATTATTCTACTCTAAAAAAATTTTAATATATTTTCTTAAATTAAATAATGATATATAAATAAAATTAGTTTAAAATGTTTTATTAGAATTTTTTTTTAAAAAAAAAATGTCTTCAAAATTTTTTACTATAATATTTTTTTAAAAAAAAACATATCAATATTTACTTGTATTTTACATATTTTACTATTAATTATCAATTAATATATTATTTTTAGTAAAAAAATAAAACTTTAATTCATTACAAACTTTAATATATCCAAAAAAATTTTCTTCTTATTATATATTTTTTAATTACTTTCTTACAAGATAAAAAAATTCTTTATTCTTTAAACAGTTTTCTAAACAAATTTGTCTAGATTTTTAGAAAGTTTTTATATATATTAATATAATTTAATAAAATATTAATAATATATGGTTTATATTATATATAGAATATAAAAAATAGAACTCTTACTATAAATCATTTATACCAAAACTCTTCAAAAAATATTTTGTTATAACTAAATATTTTATTAAATAAACAATCTTTAGACTATTAAGCAAAATTGTTTTATACAACATTTTGCTCTAAAGCAATCTAGTTTAATACTCCTTAGATCTCAATATATAAAGTTACTTTGCTATAACTATTAAACAGTTTCTCTAAAAATTTTATGATATTTTACTAAGCTAATAGCTTTTTTCACTAATAAAGTTGTGTTCAGCATATCACTAGCTCAATTTTAATATAAATTTAATTCAAAACAGACTAGAACTTAGCAAACTAGCTTTAAAAAAACTACTTTAAGACTTTTTTCTAAAATCTATTTTTTTTTTTCTTTTTCTTTCATATCTGGAATTGGGTTATATGACAACTCAGCAAAAAATCACTAGTTAACTTAATAATTACACTAATTTTATTATTTTCTTTCTAAGTTCTAATTAATTTAACACAAATTAATTAATTACTTATTTGTTTTATTCTTAATTTGTACTATATATAGTATAACCTAATTTATTTTTAACTTAGTACTATATACCTATACTCTGTATTACATAAGCAATATCTGACTTGTGCTATACTTGCTACAACCTATACTAGCTACAGATTTAAGTCATACAAGTTATACAAATTATATAAACTACTTACTATTATATAATACAAACTATACCTTTCTGAAAAGCTCTCCTTAACCTCATCATATTCTAGTATACAACTATAATTTAACATTATTAATTTGCCTACTTTAACTAATAAAATTCCAAATACTCTTGATCTGAATTACTTTTATAAAAAGTACTTAGATACTTTCAGAGTAGCTTTTTACAAAGAAGATTCAAAAAATATTACACTAATTTTATCTCAAAGCAAACTAATTATTTGTTTTACCAAAACTCTTTAAAGCAATACCAAATCTTAAATGTATTTCCTTTTTGCTTCCAAAACCTTTGCTATTATCTAATTCTTCTGTAGCATCTACTATACTAGCTTTATTTCTGCAAACAATACTCAATATAATACTTCTATCTTTAATTTCACTATTCTTCCTACAAATCCTGATAACAAAAAAACTAAAACTTTCTTTCAAAACTTAGAAAAAATTACTAAAAGTATCCTACTATCTTCTATACTAATCCTTTGTTAATACAACTGTTTGAAATACTAGTTTTTTATCAAATACAAACTTTCTAACAATAACTACAGACTAACTAATAATACAATATTTCATAAAAATGAGGTATATTATTATGTTTACTTCTCAAATAACACTACTAACTCCTCTTCTTTTACTGACCTTAGCACTGTATATTCACAACCTATAACCTCTCATCTACTAGAAAAAATCTTACTTCTACTTTTCAAAAACAACAACTCCAAAACCTTCTCTCTCACTCTTTAACTACTTTAACACTAACAACAAATACTAATATACTTCAACTACCTACTACTATTTCTACTTCAAAAGAAATTTCACTCAATATAGATATTAACTCTTCTCCTATTCTAAAAAAAAACAAACAAAATACTAAATACTATTAACTAACACAAACAATATAGAATTAGATACTTTAAAAACATCTGATCAAAAAGAAAAAAAATATTATACTAACCTAATTTGCTTCTAACAAAACTTCTTCTTACTCAAATACTTTAACTAAAGATCTACTAAAACCTTATACCAAAACTAACAAATCTAAACCAAACTCAATATTTAACTAGCTTGCTAACTTTTTAATTATAAAAAAAATAAAATCTAATATAAACTTCGAACTAAACTATCTTTTCAACTCTTTAACTTTCTAAAAAAAAATCTCTTTAACTTCACTTTAAGACAAGTATCTTTTAAATACTTTATTTGTATAATAGCTAGTCAAAGATCTAAGTTCTTAAAAAAACTTATTTATCAAGCAAATCTAGATATTAACTTTGATACAACAATTTATTTTGATTTTATTAAATTAATTTTAAAAGATTTATTATTGAAATTCACTTCTATTCTATTTACTAAGATGAACTATAAAGAGATCTTTGTATCTCTTTTTACTATTCTACTACACAAAATTCAAAACTATTTTCAAATCTATTTAAATATAACAAGACTTCATCTTTACTTAACTAATAATTTCTAATCTATTAATTATACAAAATTTAGTGAAGACTTCAAATTTAGACCAAAAAGGTTTAAAATTAACTCTACAGTTGAATGTATTGAATAAGAGAAAGAATACTTTACTATTTCATTAGATCTAAGATTTAATATTAGAGTATTATTTAACCTCTTTAAAACACTCTTCTTTGATAACTTTAATATCCTATCTTTAAAAAACTTAGTAGATAATCTCAACAAATAGTTTGAGAAAATTTTCTTTGCTTACTCTCACCAATTTGATAAACCTATTGATAAACAAAAAATTTTACTTATTTCAAATACCAAATCAAACAACATTTCATTTTTTACCTAGCTAAACTCCTCCTAGAAAAATACAAAATAAAAAATCTAACTTTTGATATAAGTATCAAATAGAAGCAACTTAATTCTCTAACTATTATACTCTTATATATACAAATAAAATATGTAATACCTTAAAGCAACTAAGAAATCAGATAAACCAGATATTGAAAACAAAAGAAAAGAAAAAAAAGAGTAAACTAAACAACTTGACTCTGATCAACTATTCAAGGCAGTTATAAAATATTCAAGGTTGTCTATCTATCTAATAAAAATAAGTAGTAAAAAGCTTTACCTCTAGATACTTTTATTTTTTATATTAACAGAAAATACAAAGCTACTTTAAAAGACAAAATACCTACTCAACTCCTTAACAAGCTAGCTAACTAAGCAAAAGAACATATCTATAAGGCTAACAATATCAAAACAAATACTAAACACTAAAGCTATTACTTTTACTAATTCTTAACAGCCTATTACAACTATACTATACAAAACCATAAAATAAACCTTCTTAGCAAGGAAAAAGATATCAAATTCTTAACAAAACAACTTATTGATATATATTTCCTAGTATATATAATTATATTTTATAATATCATACTCAACAATACACCAACATATAAAACAATAACTGAATTTTACAAAACAATAGCTGTATCAGAAGCTGAAAAGTTCTTAAAAGAAAAATTCAATATTAACTTTAAACTTGTAAAAATAGTAGATATACTATTCTTAGAAATCAAACAAACTCTTTCTTTTCAGTAAGCTTGTTTTTTTTTTTTTTTTTTATAGAATGAAGCCTTGCCTTGGATTTTATTGAGTTTAATAATATAAGGACAATATAATTGTGTTACATTAATTGACTACTATTACCTAAGCTAGAGCTAGTTTACCTCTCGGCCTGTACTCTACTAGAGTAGGCCAAAGACCTCATCTAGATTTGGTATTGAATAGTTGTTATAAATGTATTAGTGATGTTGGATTTGGCGTAGATTTTTGCTCAATCATCAGTTTTATTTTTGGCTAACTGTATAGTATAGTTGTGAGTGTGGGTTTGTTCTGAAGGGGTTGTTGGAGTACCAATTAGTGCATTGCTTGAAGTAGAAGTAGGGGTAGTAGCAGATAGCTGTTGGTATCATGGGATCCAGATTTGCTTGTATATTTGTTGGATAGTTTTATGGAGTATCATGTGCTGTGAGGTATCTTGTTGACTAGAGTTGTTAGGTGTTGGGAAAGGTTAGTAGTTAGAGTTGTTGGTATGAGGCCTTGAAGTGTGAAATTTATGTTCGCTAAGTAATGAGAAGGGGATATGTTAAGATATTCAAATATAATTTGGCAGATATCTGGTGTTAGGTCCTGGTATATTTCCTTGATGTATTTGTTTATGTACTTGGTGATAATTGTATTAATAATATTAGAAAGTGAAGTAGAGTTGTTAGAGCAGATAATCTAGTGGGTATTAGTCTCAGTAGCAAGTTTGCATTGTTGACATTCTGCTGTAGCTATTTTTTTTGGATAATGTGTATAGAGGTTTTGCTAAGTTGGGAGTTCATCCATAAGAAGTTTTATTTTAAATGCTTTAATTGTTGAGTATTTAGAGAAGGTTTGTAGACTATTTGGTGTATTATGCATATTGATATATTTGTGAGTAGCTTCCCAGTCTGTAGTATTGTATATGCTATTTTAGTTTTGTGTTCGTTATTGTGATTGCCAGGTAGTGGTGTAGTTGGCTTGTTGTATGTGTTTGATTACTGTTTGAGTTTTGTTGTCGATTGGTATTTGTTAGAAAGTAGGGATAAAGGTATTATAATCGATATTAGCAGCTGCAAAGGTAAGTAAAGGTATCTGAAGGAGGTTAGCAGTAAGCTTGTTTGTACTTTTAGTAAGATTTACTTGTAGTTGGATATTCGTTCGTGCAATTAGAATGAAGATGAGATGCCATAGGGGCTAGTGTTTAATCTTTTGGATTTTGTTGAATCGATGGGATATTTGTGAGTTTAGAAAATTGTATGTATTGATAATGGAGTTGGATATAGTATTGATTACGATATTGCAGTTTGGTGGGAGTATAAGGAGTATAGTAATAATTGCAGTGCAAATTGCCCTAGTATGAGATTGCCATTGATTGATTTGAGAAGTGAAGGTATTAGTATTATTTAGATTCTAGTTGAATAGTATGCTTGTTTGTATAGTTTTCGGATAGTTGATGTGTGATGTGATATCAATAATATATTGATGTTGATGGGGAAAAGTGCTTCTCAAGTTTTGCATCAGTTCAGTTAATAGTCCAGGTTGGAAGATAGTAGTGATAAGGTTTTGTTCATTGTAACTGTAAGTAGTAATGGGGGTATTAGTTGAGTTGCAGTTGTTTGGTTTTAGGTTAGATGTTAGGTAGATATCATCGATATTGGATTAGAGTAGGTAGGTGCATGAGACTTGAATAGGTAGTAGATAGATAGTTTTAGTTTGTATAGTACAGTAATTGAAGCTATTTAGAGATATTGTTAGTTCGCATCCTGTATATCTGTGGAGTTGTAGTTTGTTGTTAGTAGGTATGAGTATCCAGTGTGTAATATTGGTATATAGTTGTTGGGGTTTAGTACTTCTGCTGATAATTGTAGTATTTTTGTAAGTTGTAGTAATCCATGTATATTTAGTAGGTTCCTTGGTAAGTAGGGTGTAGGGGTTTGGAAAAATGAGTTTGCTAGTGAGGTTAAGTAGTTTAGAGTTGATTTGAGTAGTTAGAACTAATATTAGTTGATGGAACTATTTGGGTACAGATCCTCGAGGAGTTTTGTTAGTAGTATATATGATGAAATTCTATGGTAGTAGGATGGTATTGTTGTAGTTAGTGATCTGCTCTATGGCAAAGATATTCATCTTGTTGGTTTTTGCTTTAATAGCATGTGGATTTAGGTATTAGTTGATTAATTAGTCGATGCTATATCCTTTGAAGTTGAGAGTAATTAGCCATGAGTTCATTCTACTTAGTATAGTAATTCTGAGTTTATGTATTTCTATAATGATAGTTGCAGTAGTAGTATGGTTATGTGGGGGTAGCAGGATAAAGTTAGCAGAGAGTAAGATATTTTGGGTTGTGGAAGCAGCGTTCTGAAGTTGTTGAAGATATATGCACATTGTTGTATTATTGTTGTAGTTAAAGTCATTTAGTAGTATAGTTGTATTAGTGATATGATATCAAATTTGGTTGTCTTATAATTGTTGTAGGTTGTAGATTTGGTGATGGAAGAGAGTAGAGTTGGGTATTGATGTAACTATTTCTGCTTTGTGCTTGACAATAGTGGTATATTTTCTAGTAAGGATGTTACAAGTCGATAGAGGTATAATGGTGTTTAGAATACAGCAATTGAATCTAGGTATTATAACAGTATTAATTATATAGATGCATTGCTTGTCAGTAATTTTTTTCTTTTTGATAAGTGTGAGTGCTTGATTGATTTCATTAGTAATAATTTTATAAATAGGCGTGTGATTTTTGTAGGTGGTAAAATAATATCTGAGGAATCTAAAAGTATCTTTGGGCTTAATAGAAGTTAGAGTAGTATTGTTAAAGTATATAGGAGGTTTATTAGGAGAGTTGTTATTAGTGCATAGAAAAGATTTTGTAGGATTGATGTTGATTTTTGTGAGTTTATAAAAAGATGATGCTGTGTTGATAATTTGTTGAAGTTGGGGTTGTATACTATCCAAAGTGTATCGTCCATATATGCTAGTACTGGAGTATTAAAGAAAGTGATTTTGTTAGAAGGAGGAGTTGAGTTAGTAGTTGTAGAGAGCGTATAGCCTTTGTAAGTATTAGAGATAGTCAAGAGAAGTGAGTCATAGTATATGCGCTATAGTATGAGAGTGATTGTTTTGCTATGATCAATGCTGTCTTGTACAGTATATGAGTTTGTATTTCTGAGGTTAGTAATAACTTGGTTTTGATGTTATGAGTAGATATCGAGGATGATTTGTTGTATTGTTTTTGGAACCTTGATTCTATTGAGAGCTTTTATTAGTAATGGGATGTGGACTGTATTATAGACTTTGCTCATGTCCTACGATAGGGTCCAGATCTCTTTATTTTGTGAAGAGGCATCTTCTAGGATATGTCATAGTATTTGAATAGGTGTAGTAGTAGTCGAATATAGTAGAGCAACATAGTTGTGTAGGTTTAAGATAGGGTATTGGTTAAGTATAGTATTTATATGGTTAGTAATGATTTTAGTGTAGATTTTCCGTGTATATTCAATAAGAGTGATTAGGTGAGTATAGTTCAGTTCTCCTGTGAATATTGGTTTCTTGGATATGTAAAAGATGTTGCTTTGTTTCTAATTCTTAGGTATCTTTTGTGTGATGAGGCATTTGTTAAGTAGTAGTAAGAGTAGTTTATGGAAGGTGTTGTCAGCTTTTTTGATTATTTCATTAGATATTAATGTGGGACCAGATGCCTTATTGCATGAGGAGTTGTTAATAGTAGTAAGTAGTCATGGAGAGTAATGAGATCATCTAGGTTCTGGTACTAGGATTGTTGAATGTATGGTTTGGGCTAGTATTCTTGTTGCCAGTTAGGCTATTCTGATAGGTCAAAAAGATTATATTTTGTCCATTGTTCATAGTAAGCTCTGATCTGTTGTTTGATTTATGTAGGTTTGTATATTAGTTCTGATGTAGTTCGAATATTGTAGAAAATTGCAGATTCATGATATCATTCGAGAATACTATTAATCATTGAAGTAGTATTGTTAGTAAAGTCATTATATATTTTGATTATTCATTGTTAGATCTGTTCATTTTGTGTGGTTTATTCTCAATGTTTTGTGCAATATAGATTGTTTTCCAGTATGCTTTGAGGTTTTTTATGAGAGGAGTTATATTAGAAGGTGATAGTTGGTGTAGTAGAATCAGAGCGATTTCAAGATCGGTATTGTAGTTGATTTGAGTAATTTTAGAGTTGAGGTTTGGTATTGTGTTTGTAGTAGCTAGGTCTTCTGGTATTCTGTTGAAATTGGTTAGAGTTTGTATGATGTTGTTGATATTGTTAAGAGCACTGTGAAGTTTAGTTGCAGCAGGAGAGAAGGTTCTGTAAGTTTTGTTAGTTCGGTAGGAGAAGGGTATATTTTTATTTGCTAATGTAAATATAGCTGTTTAAAGAATATACCATAGTTTGTCAATGGATGTGTTGGTATCTGTAATAGTATCTATTTGTTGAGTAAGATAGAATATGAATGCTATTTGGAAGTTGTTCTACTTTTCAGTGTTCATAGCTTTGTAACTGTAGATTTTGTGATGTGATTATTTGGTGAGTCTTGAAGGTTTGTATATTGAGTTAAAAAGCTAGTAGATTTCTATTATTTGATGGTCGCTGTATGTAATAAGTTCAGGATTATGAAGTGTTAGAGTGCTGAACATGTGGATTAGTTGTCTGGAAACCCATATTTCATCTATTTGGCTACTTAAGTCAGCTCTTTGCTGAATAGGTGTATGTGGGAGGAGATGGTTAATAGTAGGAATGAAGTTGTTATTAGTAAGATATTTGGAGAGATTAGATGGGAGGTCCCAGCTAAGGTCATAATTAAAGTCTCCAGTAATAATTGGGTATATCTGTTTGATTTGTGCTTGTTTAATCCAATCTATGATTTGTTGTTGTGTGTTGAGCCAGAGTTGTATATGATTAGATAGTAGGTACGTTGAGATAAATCTAATTCAGTTTTTGTGTAGAAAGTATAAGTCAATAGCGATAGTGATACTAGGTAGGGTTTGGATGTTGTGAATATAGGGTCTTAGGTAGGAACAGATCATAATTGCGGTGTCTAAACTAGATTGTTGTGTATAGATAGAGCTGTGTAAATTGTTGTTAGATGTATAGAAGAGGTATGCAGAGTTAGATAGTGAGGTATTATGCCAGAAGTTTTCAGATAGCTTGGTTTCAGTGATGCTGATGATATCATAGTTGTTGTTGTGGCAGTATTCTGTCCATAGTTGTTGTCTAGTGATAGTATTAAACCCTTGTACATTATGTATAGCTATTTTGAAAGAGTGAGATGTAGTTAACCTTTGGGATGTAATAGTATAAGTACTTGTAGGTGAGGAGGAAATGGTATTAGTTAGATTGTTAAAGATGTTGAAGGATGGTATAGGGTTGTTTGTATCAGTTGTTTGTTGTTAGTGTGTCTTCATGTTTTGGATTGGATAAAAAGGTCCCAAGTAGGGTTAGGTAAAGGTGGTAGGTTTAAAAGATAGTTAGATATTTGGTTGACAATATAGATTGTCGTAGAATTTGTAAAGTAGAATTGATTTCTTTCTGTATTGTAATAGGAATATTGATGTTAATTTGTTTTGTATTTAGTTGGTTTTGTAGTTTTTCTAGAGATGTAGGGATATCTGTTAGAGTTTTAGTCTTTTTATTAGTTGTAGCTAGGTTTTTCTCTTTAGTATTTGTAGATATATTAATCCATTAGTCTGGGATTTTGTTGAAGTAGTAGTGAGTATGAAGGGTCTTTACTGTATCGATTAGTTGTTGTTATGATGTGATTGGGAATAGAATGCTATGATTGATAGTAATAGATATTCTGTTAGGAAGTAGTGGTTTGTTAGTTGGGTTAGCAGTCATTATACATGTTGGAATTGGGAATATAATCTTATATCTTTTTGATACTTGTTGGAAGAATTCCTTAGCTATGTCATCTTCAGTGATAGGGTATATGAAGTTAGTATCTGTTTGGATTTTGGTTGGATCTTGTGGTAGAGTTGGTTTAGTGATAAAGTAGTCATTAGGTATTATTTTGATAGTGTAATATTTGTGTAAAAGGGTGATTATAGTAGTAATATTAGTGCTGAAATCGCTTGTATCGAGTGGAAAGAGTGTGCAAACTGAGTAGTTGAGCTCATGATAGGTACTAGGTAGTTGAGGTTTGAGAGGAGGAAGGTTAAAATATGAGTTAGGTAAGTTGTTTTTGAAGTTGTAGAAGTTACAAAGTTTGTTGTAATAAAAGGAAAGGTAGTTGAAGTTTTTTCATTTTGTGATTAGGAAGAAGTTTTTTAGTTCCTTATTGAGGTCTATAGGGTTGCTAGGGAGTGGAGGTAGTTTGATGAAGTAGCTGCTAGGTAGTTGTAAGAAAGAGTAGATTTTCTAAGTGCTATGACCATTCTTTTAGTATTGTTGTGATTAGTAATTAGAAGTTCAAAAGGGAGTAATCTTTGTATTTGTTCTGTTATTAAAGAAGAGTCTTCTGGTAGTAGGACAAGTAGAGATAGTTGGGCTTTGTTGATTGCTTGTTTGAGTTCGTTCTATTCAATTTTGTCTAGTCGTATGAATCCTCTGCAGTATTGAATAATTTTAGTTATATGGAAGAGACTTAAGCATATAAGGTTAGTGCTAAGCAAGTATTGAATAGCTATATAGATTTTGAGCATTTTTAAGATAGTGTTTCTGGTTTCTCAGTTGAGAATTGTGATGTTGTAGATATGTTTGTAGTTGTTGGTTACTGTTGTAAGCATTTCTTCAAATTATGTCTGGTGCATAGGAGTAGTCTGTTTATTGTGGGTAAAGGCAGTAAAGAATTGAGTATCAAAGTATTTGAATTTTAGTATTATAGCTGGTGGAATGTTGTGTGAGATAGGTTTGGTTTGTAGTTTGTAAGTGACAAATTCTTGAATACTTTCTGCAGATTTGAGTGCATTGATAATGCGTCATAGTGCTAGGTAGATGTGTTGAAGCTATCAAGTTCAGAGTTTATATTATCTATGAGTTTGTCTGGTCATGTTTCACTAATATTATAGCTATCATTAAAGAAGTTTGCATTTGGAGAAGAGTTGTTTTGAAGTGCTTGGCAATAAGAGAGTTTGGTATTAGTATTCTCAGATCCTGAGCTATTCGAGTATGGGTCATATGAATATTCCTCTAGTTCATTTTCATCTATGTATGTGTCATATGTTTTGCAAGATGCAAAAGATGCTGATCGACTA
This sequence comes from Scutellospora calospora, assembly GCA_910592325.1. Lineage (NCBI taxonomy): Eukaryota > Fungi > Glomeromycota > Glomeromycetes > Diversisporales > Gigasporaceae > Scutellospora > Scutellospora calospora. The sequence goes on from CAJVPM010001025.1 coordinate 11,172, forward strand.
GCTTGTGTTTTTAGAGGTGTGGGCAATGTTAGTGTATTGTGTATAACTTCTTCCATTTGGTATGCTCATGATTGGTTTTGGTGATCTGTTGTATTATGGTCTTCTGATGCTGTTTGTGTATAGGGGTTTGTGTTTTGAGTGTTAGAGTTATTAGTTGTTTCGAGGTTGTGTTCAGTTGTTGAATGAGTAGTATTCTGTTGTATATCATTGGTATCTATTGATATTGTATCACTAATTTCTGGTGAAGGTACATAGGTATTCAGCGTAGTTGTTGTTGGAGTAGTGTTGAGAAGGGCAGTAGCATCATAAGGGATTATGAGAAGTGCGGAATTTTGTTTATAGGCATTTGTCACCAGGTAGTTAGTTTTGTTATTCTGATAGGTTTGGATGAGTGATGAAGATTAGGTGATGTTGGTTGTAATTTGTATAGTGATAATGTTTATAGTATTATTGGGGAGTTTTGTTAGAGTAAAGAGGAGAGCGGAGTCACTGTTTGTAGTATAGTCAATCTAGTATTTTAGATAAAGGTTATGTTATTTATAATGGTTGTTTTCGTGTAGTCTATGGTGTAAAGCTGTTGCTAGTCATAAGAAGTAGGAATAATAAAGGTAACTCTATAAGTTAGTTTATTTGCGTTGATGATAGTCAAGTTAAGGATTTCTTTGGGGTATTCAAGTTGTGTGGGAATAGGTTCTGGAGTTGACATATTTGTTAACATCATTACATCTTTGTTGTTGTTGTTGAGTGTATTGTTGTTTTTGAGGGAAGTGATATTGATGTTGTTTTTAGAGAAGCAGCGCCTCTTTTCAGTTTTTTCTGTGTCTTTCAGCACAATGAAGTTGCTATTTGAAGTAATAGTTGTTAGTTTGTTTGTTGGTAGCAGTTTTCTTTTACTTAGAGTCCTTTCTGGAGGAAGGTTTTCTTTGTTTTTGTTGTTTTTTTTTTTCTATTTTGGCACAGTATAGTGGAGTGAATTACAGAAAAGAGTTTTGAGTTTTTTTTTTTTTATAATAATGAATTATAGATTCAAATACATATTATATATTAGTACAATTTCTTACTAATCACACTCTGCCTAATAATTTGAATAAGGATAAACAAAAGAAAATTAAAAACAAAGCTCAATATTTTATAGTAGTGAATAGACTATTCTATAAGCAGAATAAAAAGAAACCTACTTGATCTTTCATAGTAGTAAAATATAATGAAATAAAAACAATTCTATATATTTGTACTTTGATTTTCTTGCTGGACATTTTGGAATTGATGAAACTTTTAGACAAATAGCTCTTCAATATTATTAGCTCCAAATATTTGAAGATATAAGGACCTATATACAATCTTATGAGAAATGCTAATGAAGAGGCAAACTCACTCAAACTGAAGCTCTACATCCTATAAAAGTTAAACAACCTTTTAATTGAATAGGAATAGATATTGTTGGACTTTTACCTATAACTGAACAAAGCAATAAGTATATTGTGGTTACTACTGACTACTTAACTAAGTAGCCTGAAGCCCAAGCTCTAACTAATGCTAAAGCTGCTTTAGTAGTACTATTCTTCTATAAAGATATAATTTGTCAACATGGATATCTTAAGGTCTTACTAACTGATAGAAAAACTCATTTTGTAAATGAAATGTTAAATTCTCTCTATAAACAATTAGGAGTAAAGTATAAACTTTCTTCTGCATATTATCCTCAAACTAATGAACTTGTTGAACATTTTAATAGGACCTTATATGAAACTCTAGCAAAGTTCTCTAATAAAAACAAGAATAATTAGGACTTGTATATACCTTCAGCTTTTTTTGTCTATAGGACTATAAGGCATAACACTACTAGATATGAACTCTTCTATCTTGCCTATAGATGTAAAGTAATACTCTTATAAAATTCTAAGTTAAAACTTTAAACTCTAAAACACAAAGAGAGAATGACTAACAGGATTTATTACGAAGGATATATCATCTAATAGGAAAATTACAAGAGAACCAAAATTAAGCCTAAAGAAATATTAAAAAGTCATAGGCTTACCAAAAGCAAAGGCATAATAATAAACTAAAGCAAGTAATAAATTACAAAGTAAATAATCTAGTATTACTTCATAAAAGTGAACTTAAGAGAAGACAAAAGCTTATTGATCCTTAAAAAGAACCTCACTACATACATGAAATACTCACTAATAGAGCTTATAAGTTAAGAACTATAGACTGAAAAGTTCTCAAGGATCCTGTAAATAGTGATAGGTTAAAATTGTATTATCAATATATCCTACCTAAACCTATAGTAGTAATAGGAACTAATTAAACCTGAAGTTCTTAAAAACTGAGCCTCGCACAAATTTTATTTATTATTTATTCAATAGTTTAGTAACTAATTGTTCTGATATCTTAAAAAGCTGTAAC
>CAJVPM010001026.1:0-13573 GCA_910592325.1 Scutellospora calospora
TTATTTAAGTAGTACAGAGTACAGGTATGTAGTACTAAGTTAAAAATAGATTAGGTTGTACTATATGCAGTACAAATAAAGAAAGAAACAAATATATAATTAATTAATTTTGTGTCAAATTAATTATGGCTTAGAAAGGAAATAGTGAGATTAGTGTAATTATCAGATTGATCAGTAATTTTTTGCTGGGTTGTTACATGACCTAATCTCGGATTTGAGGAGAAAAGGAGAAAAAAAGAAAAAGGAAGTAATTTTTAGAAAAAAGCCTTAAGATAGTTTTTTGAAGCTAGTTTGCCGAGTTCCAGTCTGTTTTGGATAAAATTTTTACCAAAATGAAGCCGGTAGTGTGCTGGACACAACTCGATTAGTGGACAAGAGCTATTAGCTTAGTAAATTATTATAAAATTTCTGGATGAACTATCTAGTAGTTATAGCAAAGTAACTTTATATATAGAGGTCCAAAGAGTATGAAACTAGGCTATTTTAGAGTAAAATTTTTTGTAGAACAATTTTGCTTAGTAGCCTAAAGGTTGTTTACTTAATAAAATATTTAGTTATGACAAAATGTTTTTTGGAAGTTTTGGTACAGGTGATCTACGGTAAGAGTTGCTTTTATTTTAATTGAATTATTATTATAAATAAATATTTAGTAATAAGTATTATAAATAAGTATTTATATTTATAATTTTAATATAACTAATTTATGTTAACAAATCATTTTTATACTTACAGACTATTTGAAGGGTATTAGGTAATTAATTATATGAAGTATTTAAAGATTAGTATTTATGAATAAGTATTTATATTTATAATTTTAATGAAACTGATTAACATTAATAAATCATTTTTATATTCACAGACTTATTTGAAGGGTATTAGATAATTAATCGTAAAGAAGTATTTAGAGATAAGTAATTATGAATAAGTATTTATGTTTATAATACAACAAGCTAAGATGAGCAAATACAAGAGAACAAGAACTCGAGTTATTCAAAAGCCAAAGAGCAGAGAACTTCAAAGAACCTGAAACATACTCAAAAAAAAGTAAAAAGAGCTTAGGAAAAAGAAAAGAAGAGGAACAAGAACAAGAAGGTGAATGCTCAAAATTTGTACAAAAGAAGTATAGAAGAATGCAAGCAGCACTAAGTGATAGTGAGGAAAAGAAATATAAAGTAGAAAGGAAGTACAGTATTCAAAGAAAAAACAGAGACAATGAAGAAGGAAAATCAAACAAGCAAGGCTATTATAGAAGTAATAACAGATTTTTAGAATATATAACTCAACTAGCTCAACTTATATAAAGACTAGAAGAAGAACTTGAATATACAAGAAAGGCATATAATTATACAAACTAAAAAGACAATAGAAAGTTAGTAGAACACAAATCAAACAGAAGAAAAGATATAAATACAATAGCAAAAAACAAATAGAAAGAGAAAATTAAAATAGGAATGTATAATATAAATAGACTAAAGGGAGATTGTTTAAAACTAGAGTGACTAGTTGAGTATTGTAAGGAAGAGCAATTTAATCTAATAGGAAATATTGAAACCAATATTTGCGAAAAAGAAGAAAAATGGTTAAATACAGAAAATAATGAATATAGAAGTTTTTGGTCAGATACTGATAGAAATAAGAACAAAGGCTTAGAAATCGGACTACTAGTAGACCCAAATTAGTATCACCACATAGGAGCTTGTAAAAAATTTAGCTCATATTTACATAAAGCAGAATTCTATTTCAGGAAAGTTATGTTACAAGTTTGGGTAACATATATACCTCCCAAAAATGAAGAAATTGCTAAAAAAGTTCATAAAATAATTTTAGAAGAGATAGTTAAAAACAAAAAAACATATTTTATATTATCATAGGTGATTTTAATGCAGCACTTAATAGAGAATTAGATACAAGTAGCAAAGGAAAAAGAATAATAGATACCAATTCAAGAGTTATAAAGTAGCTTAAAAAAACAAATCATATAGAAACCTTTCGCTTTTGTAACCCTAATACAATCAAGTTCTCATAATTAAACAGCAGAGTTGCAACAAGAATAGATTATATTTAGTGTTGTCAGGATCTAAAACTATTTATTATAGGAAGTGATATAAATAGTGCAGAAACTATAATGGATAGTGACTATAATATAGTTTGGCTACAAATAAATAGTGTAGATCTGTTCAAAAAAAATAAGGTAAGAAACCTAAAAGAAAAGAATACTGGTCAAAATTGTGCTATTCATTATAATGATAGTTGTACGAAAGTTAGCTGAATAATTAATGATTTTTAAGTAGATAAATATTAGCTGAATGTTAGCTGAATAAGTGCTGTTTAGTACAAATATGCTATTCAGCTGTCACTCAGTATATGATACTCAGCAAACATTCGGGATAAAAATCATAAAGCATTCGGTAATTGACCAAATTTGGCGATATTTAAAAGTAGATATTCATTAATAATTCGATATGCTAATCGACTAATATTCAGTATATAAAAGCTGCCACTCGTTAATCATTTGATATGACAATCGACTAATATTCGATATATAAAGATCTACTCGTAAATATTTCGTTATGCCAATTGATCAATATTCGGCATATAAAAGCTGCTACTCGTTAATAATTCGATATAACAATCAACTAACATTCGATATATAAAGATTCACTCGTAAATATACCAATCAATTAACTTTCGATATATAAAAGCTACTACTCGTCAATAATTTGACATTATAATTTTACCAATACTAGTTACAGATTATTCTTTCAATATTATTTATTTAAATAAAATTAATCAATTTTATTCATGCAATAAAATGATTTTACATTAAAAACCTCTAACCTTAATCTGAACAAATCACTTTAATCTGAACCCAACTCTAGCCTTAACTAACTATTAACACAAATAATATTATACAATGATGTCATTGCATAATGAATATTTTACCTAACAATAACCTATATAACACACAACAACGAACACGTATATGAAATCCTATACTGATAAACAATATGAAAGCTATGATCTAGAAAACTAAAACAGCAGCACTAAAAGACGAATAGCACCAAAAGAATGAATAGCATGAGAGTGTTGAAATCTCCAATGATGATATTTAAAGGCATAGTGCTGAAAGCAATGAAATTCTCCAATAGCACCATAGACCACTTTATAATAGAGAATTCAAAAAACAGTTATCTATAATTTCTAACAGTATGATGAAATGACAACTGTACTTCACAGTTCCTAAGAAAGCTCGAAAACATCCTAAATTAGAAAAATAAAAAGTGTTAGTAACACATTCATTTACAAACCAAAAAGCAACAATGAAAAATATGCCTGATTCACAAAAAATATGCTATAGTTCTCAAAAAATTTAGAGATACTCTAAAACTCCCAAAAAGAAGCGTTAGTTACATGTTTATAAGCAAGAACAAACAAAACAATGACTATATAAATCATACTCCCCAGGATTCCCAAAACATATATTCTAAGAAAGTTCAAAGCTGTCTAACAAAACCTAGAACAAAAAGAATAATTGTTAGTAATGCTTTAACGAAAAAACAAGACCAAATAAAATCGTACTCCTCCAGATTCTCAAAATATACACCCAACAATTTCATGAACATTCTAGAAAAAAGAACAGCTATTAGTAACACATTCATAGACCAGAATACAAGGACAAATAAAACACGCAAACATCTATGTAATGACATGTAAAAATAAACTTAAAGGACTAAAAATAGCTTCACCAGAAGAACGAATTCAACAGACAAGAAGTGAAACTAAACTGGCTTACCTAATAATGACATATATATTCCTACCAAAAGTAGCTAACAACAACAATATCTAACTCACCAAGGCACTAAAGATGAAGCTGAAATAACAACATCTAATCACTAAGGCACTAAAGACGAAGCCGAAATGACGACACCAAATCCAAAATTAAAAAGGGTGGCTCCAATAACGATAATGATATCAAATCCAAAAAAAATAAAAGTAACAGTTCTAATAACAATGATGACACCTAATAACATTTCTGTAAAACAAAAATATTAACTGTTTAACAACTAATACGTATATCAAGTTAAAACAATGAAGAAAAAAAAATGTAGTTGATAATCACTATTTATATCTCGTGATCAGGAGTGCATGGTGGTCAGGTTTGTTTAACTGAAACTGCTATAAGAAATTTGTTGTGTTACACAACATGCAATGGTGCAACAAAACTTTGCCAAGACTTCTAGACAATAAAAATAAAAAAAATAGCATTATTACTTTAAAGAGCATGTTAAAACGAACTTATACTGATCGAAAAGATGAAGTTCAACCTCTGATTTGAGGTTGAATTTTCAAATTTTTGGTTGAATTCAGGTTGAATCGGCCAAAAAAATCAACCTATATTCGACCAAAAAATACCAATCAGTTTAAAATTAGTACCTAATTTTAGGTTGAATTGTTAATTTTAAAATTCAATCTAAAATCAGATTCAGAATTTAGGTTGAATTTTATAACCATTCGACCTAAAATCAACCTTTAAATTTAGAGGTTGATTTTAGATCGAATGGTTATAAAATTCAACCTAAATTTAGAATCTGATTTTAGGTCAAATTTTAAAATTAACAATTTAACCTAAAATCAGATACTGATTTTAAGCTGATTGGTATTTTTAGGTTAAATATAGGTTGATTTTTTGGCTAATTCAACCTGAATTTGACCAAAAATTTGAAAATTCAACCTCAAATCAGAGGTTGAACTTCACCTTTTCAACTAGTGTTAATGAATATAAATTTATTTATGCGGGTTTCTGGTTAGAGTTATTGCAGTTTAAATTTTATATAACATTTATTGATCTAAATTTACTATATCGATATGACCTGCATTATTCCTTATATATATGTACGTACACCCTAATGGTACACCAAATTATAATTTTCTTATTTATTATATATAATAATATATAAAAACAAAATTAACTAAAAAAAACTAAAAATAAATAAACTAAAAAAAACTAAAAACAAATTAATTAATATTCTTCTTCCTCTTCTTCCTTTTCGTCATTATCCTCTTTCTCAGTTTTTTTTCAGCAGCTTCTTTCTCTGCTACATGTTTTACTTTTATAATTTCTTCTAACATACTTAAAATATTTGCTTCTGTGACTTTTTCCTCTTGTCTATCTGCCTCTTCTATAGCCTCTCTAATATATCGTATTGTTGATCCTTCACTGCTATATAACTCCTCTTCTCTTGATTTCTTTACAGAATAATCATATGCATAATGCCCCATTTTTGCCTTTTTTACCTTCTTTCTTCCTCTATATCTTTACCCTTATTCGTTTTTCTTTTTCTATTTTTTTCTGTGTCCTCCTCTTCTTTCCTACTTTTGCCCTTGCTCATTTTTTTTTTTTTGTTTTTTTCTGTTTCTTCTTCCTCCTCGCTTTCCAAAACTACTGCCCAATCTGGTAACAATCGAAGCATTATCATATCTTTAACAAATTTTTTATCATTATAGTTTCGAGCTTAAGTTAATTTCGTAGCTTGAATATTTTTCGAACTATTGTCTAATACCTTTCACAATAAATTTTTTAACTAAATTCAGCAAAATATTAAATATCGTAAAAAAAAAAAAAAAAGCAATTTCAATTATGATTCTATATATCAGTATCATAAAAAAAAATAAAAAGAAATTTCAGTTAATATTATAAAAAAAAAAATGCGATTTCGATTAAAATTCGATAAAATATTGACTAAAATTCAATAAAATATCGTAAAAAAAAAAATGCAATTTCGATTAAAATTTGTTAAAAAAAAAAAAATTTGGATTAAACCTCATCAGAACACTATAAATAATCATAAACATTCATATTCTTTTTATTAGAATTATCAGAATTAGTCTCACTTTTCTCTGGAGAGTAAACGTCAGTTTGTATTAGCAACTTCATCAACTCATCTTCTTTATATTTTGATATTCTTCTTGCTTTTCTTTCAAATAACAATTAGGCAGCTTTCATTCTCCTTGCTTCTTTCTATAAAATCAGATAAAAAATTAGTAAATGTGATATCAATATTAATCAATTCATAAATTTTTATCATGTTTATGAATTTTTTTAATAAAAAAAATTTGTAAATATGATAAATATCAAAATCGACAAAAAATTAGTAAATGTAATATCGATATTAATCAATTCACAAATTTTTATCATATTTACGAATTTTTATTAATCAAAAAAATTTGTAAACATGATAAAAATTCGTAAATTAATTAATAATAATAAGTGCAATATTATATAATATTTATGCCTCGTTTAATCTACTATTTGAATATAATTGGCGATTATCTGTTTCCAACTTTCCAGTTGTTCTTTTCAAATATCTTAACTTTTGGTGACAGTGCAAAGAGCCTAGCCAATTATACAAATCCATTCTTAATACATCGTATCTTCTAGCCATTGCCTTAGTCAGCTCTTTAACTAGATAGCTAGCTTTCTTTACATTCTTAGTACTTGTAAAAACTTCAGTGACATCAAGCAAGTATTTCTTTGAAGTCATCTTTAATATAGCTTTCATTTCATTCTAAATTAAATTAGGTTTTAGTATTATTATTATTATTGTTTTTTTTTTTTTTTTTTTTTTTTTTTTTAATTTTATAATTCTTACTCAGGCCTCTTCTGGATTATATTTTTTGCTTTTCTAGGTGGTTGTTTTCATTTTGGCTGCTCGGTACCACTATCTCCAGAGTCATTACTACCCTTTCCTGTAGAGTATCCCATTTCATATCCTGTTTCATATTCTGATGCGAATCCTGTTAATCTCAGTTTATTTGATTCCCTTCCAAGTTGACTATTTATCTCCAATAACATTTTTATTTCTTCTTTCAAAGTCATATTTTGTTTTTCCAATAGGGCAACTTTCTTTTTTAATGCAGTTATTTCTGCATGTAATGTGTTGTTTTCTATTTAAAAAAAAAAAAAAAATTTAAATTTCGTCTCCATTTGTGCTTATGGGTGAAAAAAAAAAAATTCATCTCCAAACCAGCTTCAACTTCTTGTAAAGTCCTTCCTTTTAATTTTTGCTTACCAGTGACCAAAAGGGAAGAGTATTTTTCCTTTAATAACACTATAGCTAAAGGTGACAAAGTTGAGAAGTGGTTGTTGAAATTGTTGATAAAGCAAGTTATCTGTGATGAGGCGTTTTTGATGGTATATGAGTAGATGATTGACTGGAGGTAGGTTGAGGTTCAGATGAAGATGGTCTAGAATTGGTTTGCTTCGCTGATTTTTTTTGAGACATTCCTATAAAAGAAAAGTGCCGAAAGTTATTAAAAAGCTAGTAGAAAATTAGTGAAAGTATAATGAAAAATTACGAAAAGATTAGTAGAAAAGGTAGTGAAAGAGTGACGAATTAGTAATGAAAAGATGGCAAAAGTGATTAAAAAGTATCGAAAGTTATGAAAAAGTTTATAACAAATAGTGACGAAAGTTAAGAAAAAAAGTTTATAGCAAAAAGTGATGAAAGTTACAAAAAAAGTTTATATCAAAGTTAAGAAAAAAGTTGAAAGTAGCATGAAAGTTATAAAAAAAGTTAGAGAAAAAGTTTCAAATGTTATGAAAAAAGTTGGAAATAGCTAAGTTATGAAAATAGTTAGGAAAAGTGTCGAAAGTTAAGAAAAGTAATGAAAATTATTAAAAAATTAGAAGTAGTACAAAAGTTATGAAAAATGAAGAAAGTAGCAGAAAAGTGATAAAAGTTAAGAAAGTTGAAAATAGTGTGAAAGTTATAAAAAAAAATTAGTGGAAAGTGATGAAAGTTATGAAAAAAGTTAGAAGTAATGCAAAAATTATGAAAAAAGTTAACAGAAAAGTGCTGAAAGTTATGAAAAAGGTAAAAAAAAGTTACCATAAAAAGTAGTGAAAAATAGTAAGGTAAATTAGCGAAGTATTCGAAAGTAAATTTTAGAAAAAAAAAGAAAATATTAAAGTCATGAAGTTGTAAGAAGTGAAATTCAAAAAAGCTTTGGATGAAAAACAAAAAATTCGTAGAGAAAAAAAAACTGTATTTATAAATTTTAAGATATTTTTTAATATGCATTTTAATGCAATCATAGTTATACGATTTTTTATAACAGACACGTTCTAATATCATTAAAGTTTTTTTTCAGCAGGTTTCACATAACGATTTTGTTCTTTCACTATCAGAGATTGAATTTTTTATCAAATTGATTTTGTTTTTTCGCATCTTTATTATGTTTCATATGCTAATGCAATCGAACAAAATATTTGTATTATTCATTACTTTTTATGTAGCTGATTATCATTCAATCAAGTTCTAATATTATCGAAATTTATTCGCTATTGTTGAATTAGTAATCATTAAATTTTGCATATTACCATTGTTTTTAAATTTTAACAATACTATAATAGTGATTTATTAGAAATTCGCGATAACTTTAGATAAGCTTTAAATATTAACATTCATTTACAAAAGCACTTTCGATTTGCTTTCTTTTTTTTTAAAAAAAAAATTTGTATTTTTTTTACACTAAATTATTGAACTTTTATATAAAAATTTTACAAGCTTAAATTTATAAAACATATCGTCAAGAAAACATTTAGTTTCAGATTTATTAAAAAAAGGCGAGGCTAAAACATCTTAATCAAGAAAAGTTGTCTGCAATTGCACTACTTGTAATGGAAAGCTTGTTGATATTAGAACAGAACTTGTTCATAGACATTGTGTACAACAAATACCAAAGCGACAATGATCGGATTTAGGTCTGGAAATACTCAACTTGTCAGATCATAAAGGCTCAAGTTCTTCGAAAGGTACACTGGAAGCTTCTTCGCAACGTACATCGGAAGCTTCTTTGCAAGATACACCAGAAGCTTCTTTGCAAGGTACACTAGAAGCTTCTTTGCAAGTTATACTGGAAGCTTTTTCATAAGGTACACCGGAAACTCTTAATATTTTGCTACATGTCGAGAGCGAATTTAGTTTTCAGCCTAGAATCAGAAATCCTCCATTGAGAACTATGTCTTTTGATGTAGAAATCAGTGAATATTTAGTAGAAATTGGTGAACATTTAGTAGAAATCAGTGAACCTTCAATAGAAATTAGCAAAACTTCAGTAGAAGCAGGCGAAGATTTCTATACATATACCGAAGATGATAATTTTTTCAAGACCAGTGTCGAATCTAATAAAGATGAGAATAATACTTTAAAAATTATTCGACTTCTGATTTCAAATTCCCATCAGATTCTGCTGAGGCATTTGAAGACACTCGATTTGCTTAGATACTATTATAGATCATGAATTTTAGGTTGAAGTTCAATTTGTCTGCTACTGCAACTGAAGTTTTATAAAGTTTATATGACTTGTATTAATTGAAATTAGTAGTGATGAATTTAAAAGGTTTTGTAAAAATTTGAACAAAACAAAACAATTCCTTGAGTTGTCTGATAAATTTGTTAGTTTTGTAGCATGTCCTAAATATCACAAATTATACAAGAAGGATGAAGTAACTGATTTTCAGTGAGATGACCAAGTATCGATTATGAAGTATACTCATATCGAATTTCCAAATATGACGATGGTCAGAAAAAGAAAGGTTTGCAGTACCAATTTGTTTACATAATTGAAGTTATTAAAAGGAATAATTGTAAATCATCCGGAGTTAATTTTTCTTTTTAGCCCAATTCGGCAACAATTAGCTAATATGTATAAACATTCAGGATTTGAGAGTGATCTTTGATATTGGGTAAATCGATTAAGTTTTGATAATATCAGTATTTTAACAGATATTTATAATAGCGATATCTAGAAAAAATTTAAAGATAAACTATTCGCTAAAGATTCGGAACTATTTTTTAGTAAAGACAATGCAGATTTGCATCTAGGCTTAATAGTAAACCTTAACTAGTTTCAACTATTTGATGGTGTATCCTATAGCATAGGTGTATTATATACATCTATTGTGAATTTGCCATGTGGTGTCCGATTTAAATGTGAAAATATGCTAGTTCTTGGCATTTTGCTAGGGCCAAATAAAGTGAGTTTATATAAGATAAACCACTATCTTTCTCCTATCATTGATGAGTTAGATTTTTTTAGCATGATATAACGTTAAATTCAACTGCCGAATGCTTAGGTGGAAAAAGAATTTGTGTAGCTTTAATATTAGTTTCATATGATGTTCTAGCTGTTCGGAAGCTATGTGAATATATTTCAGTATTAGTATCATGTCATCAGTGTGAGAAAAGTGCTAACTATGTTAATAGAAAATTTAATTTCAGTGGTATACAAAACATGGATGAATGGTTTATTGAAAAAAATTCACGTAAATATCAGCAAAAGGTGCTTGAATGGAGGTACTGTAAATCTGATATGGAGAGAAAACAGTTCGTTAAAGCAAATAAGACTAGATGGTCAGAATTACTATAGCAAAATTATTTTAATCCTATTCAGCATGTTATAGTTAATCCAATATATTGCATTTTTCTAGGCATTGCTAAATGGATTGTTAAAAGAATATGAATTGACGAAGGCATATTAACACCAAATATTCTGACAAAAGTCCAAAGTATGATGAATAGAATTTGAGTGTCATTAGATATCAGCAGAATTCCTAGGAAATTGGATTGTAGTGAAGGGTTTTTGAATTTTACCACTAACTAATGGTAAAATTTTATTATAATTTATGCAACTGTTGTTCTTTGGGAATACCTTTCAGATGTAGATTACTAAATTTTAACACATTTTGTTAAAATTTGCCAAATCTTAGTATATCGAATTATGCAGGTAGATCTTTTAAAGGAGGCTCATAAAAGGTTAATTAAACTAATAAAGCTGATAGAGAGAAAATACGGATCTGAAAAAATTACTCCGAATCTCCACCTCTCTTTGCATTTATATAAATGTTCACATGACTATAGTCCTCTATACTCTTTTTAGTATTTTTTGTTTGAAAGAATGAATGGGATATTGGGATCATTACTGAATAGTAACCGAAAAATAGAGCCAGAACTTATGCGAAGACTGTTAAATGACTATTAAATTGTTAGTTTAATAGCTTCTTTACCAGATGGAAAAGGTCTGGATTTGTTGAAAAATTAGCTATCTGTAGAGTCACTTTTAGATGCTGATGAATTTTCATCAGACAAAATGTACCGATTTGTTTTTAACACATCTAATATTCAAAATTCAGATGCTATTAGATCTGAACGATTTCCAAGTGAACTATTGCTATTTAAAAGGGAGAATTCAATTATTCCTTCCAAAATGATAGATTTTTTAATGAAATTTTATGAGGTGACATACGAATCATTGAATTTTAGAAAACTTTTCGCTAAAACACAAGATGATTCAGATTCTATTATTGTGCTGAATCAGGCCCACCAATATGGAAGATGCTGAATTAGATCTGAATATTTTAGTTCAGACATGTCTTCTCGACATGTAAATAGTTCATTTGTTTTGGCTCTGTTTGAAAATCAAGATGGAAGCTTCGATTTGTACTTCGGACAAGTCCAATACTTTTTTAAACATTCCATAAACTTGCTAAGTCATAAGCTTGTCAAACATAAATTGGCTTATATTAGATAGTATAAGCCAGTAAGTTTAGATACAACTCATTTCTATTTCAGCAATGATGGCTAAGCACAAACTTGTAATGTTGAACTTTGGAATACTGAATTTGATATAATTCGATGTGATTGCATCATACCAGTTCACAATATTTTCGGTCGATTTATACCTTTTAAGTACAAAACTTCAGATCATCAGAATATGTGTGAATATTTAGCAGTTATTCCTTTAAATCGTAAATACTATATCTAGAAGTATACTCGCTATATACTGGTTGAAAATAGAAAAAACGATATTAAATCATCAAATATTTGGTATAACATTCATCAACTATTCAGCAAATATTCAGCAACATTCAGTAGCTGAATATTGCTAAATAGTTGATGAATGTTATACCAAATATTTGATGATTTAGTATCGTTTTTTCTATTTTCAACTAGTGATATTAAATATCGATATTAAAACTTAAATAAAGTGTTTATTTTAATTAATTTTAGTATTTCGGTATACCCAATACTTGTAATATTGCAGAATATTGTTCACTTTAAAAATATTATTCATTATTTCAATAAAATATCGTTATACCGATACTTGGATCATTATATTATTTAAGTGATATTAAGTCGAATTTTATGTGAACTATAGCCGAATGCTATGCACTTTAAAGATACTAATTCATTATTTTATAAATATTGTAATGCCAATACCTACATATGACAATATATAATGATTGTTGTAAATTATATATATCGATATGCTGATATTTTATTTTTAGCGATATAAAGCTGAATGTTATACTTTAATAAGAAGCAATATTCATCTCTTTTATAAATATCATTATGGCGATATTTATTTTGCTGATTTTTAATCGATTTAAAAACAAATATAATCTTTTAAAAATTACAATATTCGGCATTTATACAAATATCGAAATGCCAATTCTTGTTAATTTTGCTGAATATTGTGACTAAAAAAACTACAACATTCAGCATTTATATTAAAATTTTTTTCAAAGTATCATCATTTGCTGATATTTTTTCAATATTTTATCATCATATGCTGAATTTTTGCTGATTGCTGCAGTGCCAAATGTTCCTATTTTGACTAGTGGAAGGAAATGAGAAGAATATATCATTACAATAAAGCTATAAAGGAAGATTAGAAAGCATATAGTTTTAAGGTAGAATGAATATTTTGAAATACAAAAAGAAAGCAAGAAAAACAAAAGAGTAAAATAGAAAATACAGAAAATGAAAGTATTGATAATAGTTGGGATACAATAGTAAAAGCAATTACAGTAGCAGCAAATGAGTATATTCCATCAACGAAGATACAAAATACAAAGAGTCAGATCTGAAAAGAAATATCAAAGTTATTAATATATACCAGAGCAAAGATACTCAGAAAATTGTTTATAAAGATGATAAGTAGTCTGGAGAAAAGCATAGAAGAAATAGACAAAATGCTTTATAATGCATGAATTAGGCATTTAAACAGTGAATACAATATGCAAATATCTAAGCTACAAGGTAAGTAGAAAAAAGAATAGTCAATAGAAATTAAAGAATAGTGGAATATACTAAAAAAAAGAGCAAGAAGAGAAGTTAAAGTAGAGAAAGAAAAAGAAATAAGTGAATATATTAAGAGAAGATTTGCAATAGATACAGCAAATCCAAAGAAAATACTTAATAGTTTATTAGAACGACACCACAGCAAAATTATTTTAGACAAAGTATTAGTTAATAGTAAAGAAAAGTTTGTAAATGCAACATTAAAAACAGAAGAAGAAGAGATTAAGGAAGAGGTAGTGAGACACTTCTAGGATCAGTTTAGACAAAGTGAACACAAATTCGATGAAATAGATAACAAGTAGAAAGAAATATATGAAGAGCAAGATAATATCTGAAAAGAGAGGTACAAACCAGTCATGGAAGAAATTACAGAAAAAGAATGAAATAAAGTAATAAATACACTACAAAAAGATACTATACCAGAAATA
>CAJVPM010001027.1:0-13560 GCA_910592325.1 Scutellospora calospora
GATGCTGATAAAATCATTAAAACATTACCAATTATCTCACCAAGCCATCCGGATCACATGTATACCAGCAAAATTATCAGTACAAAATCAATTTCAAGTGCAATCAAAAAAGGTAATTTGTTTTTAAAATTTACCTGTAATATTTATTAAATTAAATTTAATAATGTAAAATATTTTATTTAGATTTGTCTAAAGCTGATTCCGCACAGATCAAGCTTGATGTTTCTAATAATAATTAGAATTTTTGTTAACAAATAACCTTTTTGGAGCTATTACAATTTCATAGATAGTTCCGAAGAGTTTTTTGTCAACAAATTAATAAATAAATCTTTGTATAAAATTAATTATAAATAAAAAATATATTTATAAAATTAAACCCATATTGCAATGAGAATTTTGAATAAAAAAAATTTACATTAATCAATTAATTTGATTGTTTATTGTGTTTGTTGTCTACATTGCAAGTAGGAATAAATTAGTCTAGTCTGGTAGGTATATCAGTCTAGTCTGGCATGATCTCTTTGTAGCATCATTCTTTTAAAAAATCAATCTAAACTAGACTAAAAATAGATTTTATTATAACTAGTTATAATTAATTTTCTAAATTTTTTTATTTTATTAAGTTAATTTAAGTTATTTAGAATTAATTTTTATTTGTAATATTATTTTATAAATAAAAAATAAAATACTTTTTAAAATTAATTATTAGTTATAAAATGGCTATTAACTGATTTATAACTAATAATTAATTCAAAATCAATTATTAATTACAAATCAGTTAATAGCCATTTTTGTAACCAATAATTGATTTTTGAAAAAATATTTTATTTTTTATTTATAAAATAATATTATAAATAAAAATTAATTCTAAATAATTTAAATTAAAGTTTAAATAAATTATTTGATAAGTTATATTAAAAACCAGACTAGACTGATATTTTTTAAATTGATCTTTATAAAAATAATGCCAATATTTTTATATAATATAAAAATTTAAAACTTAAATTTTTATTAATTAAAAACTATAAAATTAAAAAAAAAAATTAAATTATTAGTTATTAAATATTATATTATATTTAAAAAAAAACTAATAATAAAAAAAATAAATAAAATACTTATCTTATTTAACTAAATTATATATATTTATTAGAATTTTAACAATTTTTATAGTATATTAATTATTATATCAAAATTTCAAAAATTTTAATAAAAATATTCTAATAATTATTTATTAAAATTTAATAAAAATTTTTAAATTTAACTCCATGAATGGCTAGAATTAAAATAAAAAATTATCATATATTTTAATAAAATTTAATAAAATTTTTATATTTTAATTTTATCCATTCATAAAATTAAAATAAAAAAATTTTATTAAAATTTATCAAGATATTTTTATTTATTTTAATAAAATTTAAATTGATCTTTAATTCAATATATAAAAAATTGTTATTTAAATAAGATATTCAAAATTTTCTGTTAGAAAAATAAAGAGGTCAATGATTCTATATATATATAAATCTAAATTATATAAACATGTAAAACTAAAAACAAACACGTAACAGTAAAGATAAAATTTAAAAAATAACAAATTCTAAATTTAGAAATAACCATTTCTATATAAAGGTTATTTACTGTAAATATATCTAACGTGTTTAACATGTTTACATGTTTAACATATCTAACGTGTGTTTAATATTTAACGTGTTTAACGTTAACGTGTTTGATTTTTGATTAGCTATACATATGGCAATGGGTCGGGCCCAACCCGGCAATTAGTGGGTTGGTCCGGGTACGGGCTAGGCTTATAAAATACTGGGCCGGGCCCGGGTATTGTAAATAGGTCTGTTAAAAATCTGCAGTTCTTATTGGTTACAGGCTTTGTGTATAACGATAAAATTTAGCTACGTACAATATTACGTAGAGGAAACTTCGTTTCCAGCTTATACGTACACACAAGAAGAATATTACGTTTTGCAAAGATGTTTTTTCGTGTAATTGTGATATAGTTTCTGAGCCTACTATACGTACAGTACGTTTGTATCGGATTGTTACCTGATTACTTATAAATTTTGTACATCCTAATTGTAACTTGATCATCTTATTATCACTAATCACTGTGTTTCAACTGGATATTTTCGCCCATGACAGTTATAATATAATCGTTTTACCTAAGTGAAAGATCTTTTCTGATTTTTAACCCATTAACGATATCAAGTTTATTATTAAAAAAAAAAAAAGGTTAAGGAATTTATAAACCTTGTAACGCAAATAATATTATGGTACGTACTAGTATAGAAGCGAATCACACTTTTTTTCATATGAAAAGGCGTAATAACATACGTTACACAAAAATTAAGTAAGGATAATGCTAACGCTAAAATTCAGATTATTGTATGCTGAAATTAAAAAATCTGATTGGTTAGAGTTAGGGTGATCGGCAAAATTTAACTATTAATTTCAGCATCTCCTAATCGAACACTTTGTTTTGGTGATGAGGTAGAATCATCCAATGAAGTTACGGCTTAAGCTAGAACTTATGTCATAACTAGTTACGGCAATCATTAGGACGATTCTACGTACCACATCACTACTTCAGACAATATTAAACATTTTCAAAATAAAACTTGAGAAATACTTAAAAAGTTATTTTAAATTGTAACTTTAAAATTACTTTTATTATACAGAATGAAACTTTTCTAGTAATATTTGTGATATAACTAAGAATTCTTTCTCGTGTTAGAAAATAGTTCAAAATCAGATTATTGCAAAAATTAATAGAAATTGCTAAGGAGACATGTGTAGTTGTATTTTATCCAACAGATAAAAAGTTCTTGGTATCTTAAAAGTATGACTAGTGATGGGACTGACTAGGGTTAAAACAAGGTGGTAGTTTGATTGCCACGCATCATGACCATTGAAAGATATAATTTTTATATGCGCTATGATACTTTATGATACGTGACAATTAAACTACCTCCTTTTTTTAACCCAAGATTTAACTATATACATAATATCTTAATGTCTTAAAAAAAAAATAGTAAAATAGTTTTTATTTATTATATTAAATTGTCAATGCTTAACCGTAAAAAGAGATACTGTATTCTATAAAAAAAATATATTGATAGAAAAGATTAATAAATTTAATATTAGAAACAGAATAAACAGAATATATATGTTTATACTTGCTGGCAAAATTCCAAGTTATTATAAAATTAGTTTGTCCACGCTCAAATCCCAAACTCTGGTCAAATTCATATTTCAAAAAGTTTTATTAATAATCTTTATTCAAATAAATATCATATATTCTTATTGTTATATATAATATATTGGCAAAAATTTCAAGACTATTTTTTCAATTTTTATAAACAGTAATTGTTTTTTTTTTTTTTTTTTGAATTTGTCCAGGTTTTGCTATTTTGCCAGCAAAGTATAAATATTTTAAATAATGTGATATCTTTTTTCTTGTATTGATAAAATTTTCAGTGCTTTAAAAAAAAAAGCTTGGTAATTCCTATCATACATAAATAGAAGAGATTATTTTCAGAGATTTTGAAATTTAACAGTTATAGAGAAAGTAATGTTTTAGTCGACATATTTTTAGAATAATGTATACTATCCAATTATATTGAGAGTTCTTTTATGAGTGGTCATGTGAATAGAAATAAACTTCAATGATATAATGATAATTCTGCGGAATTTAGAATTGCTAAAATATGAGGAAAAAAAAAGTGCCAATTGATGTTTAATCCGAACTATATCGGAATAGTTAAAAATATATATATATATATATTTAAGTGAATAACATTTAATATTAAAAGAAAATCACAAATAAATATGCATTCCCAACACATGCATTCATTTTTTCAATGAAGGATCAAATTTTATCAGTTATATAATTAGCATATATACTACACTAGAAAAGGTATTGAAATCTTGATACAATTTCATACAAGAAACCAGATCAGCGATACATATGCGGGATTGTTACTGGTACCAGGATGATTTTTTTTTTGTAAGGAGGGACCCAGGTTTTTTTTTATTTATTTATAATTTTTATCGTGTTTACCACGATTAGGGAAAAAAGGAATAATTTTAAAAAAATAACATGTGCATACTTCGATCTGACCAAATACATGGTCTTAATAGTTTGTCATACCAATATCGGCACCGCGTTCAAGATTTGATACGAAAAAAAAAAAAAAGAGTTTTACATTACAAATTACCACGCGAACTATTTTTAAATGATATGCGGGATGATAGAGTTTCGATTACACAGATAGATGATCGATAAGATAAGTGTTTATTAAAATAATTTGTGAATAAGTTTTTTTTATTTTACGGTATTTTGAATAACAAATTTAGGTAATTTTCCATTGTAAGACCGACCAGTTGTCGATAATTGGAATTAAATATATTAAAAAAAGAAATGAAAATGAGTATGCATTTTTTTTAATAATATAAATTTTCCGTAATTTCAGCACACGGACCATGATCTAGTCTAATTTCGATAAATTAATAGCCCTATAATCCATATATCGTTTTATGACATGTAAATAATCATTTGACAGTAATATGAATAAAATAAAAACTAAAAATAGGTCAAATATGAGACAATATAATAGCCGAATATTTTGCGATTACGGGAAAATATTAAATACAATAAAGTTTCATCCTTTGAAGATTCGAAAGAAAATCCATAAACTTTCCAAAAATATATAAAAAAAAACAATAAACTCATTCCTGATCGGTCCCGAGTGGAATTAAAATTTTAAAAAGAAAGTTAAGGACAAGTAAAGTAAAGAAGAAGGCTAGAGAATGCAAGTTTCAAGATTTTTTTCCCAAACAAAGTCACGGTAAAATTAAATAAATTAATATTAAAAATTTAATAAATTATACCGATTAAGGTAAGCCGATTATATAATAAATGGGGCAATAAATAGTGTATTAGATAATAAAAAGAATAGATAATAAATTTGCAAATTGTTTTACAGATCTATAAAGGAAAGTACCCAGGAATTGATCTATTAATATGAAATGTGCATTATACATGCATTCATGATTTCCCAATTACAAACACGAAGCAAGAATTCTTAAATGTGTGAGGCGAATATTGAAGAAAATTTGACGGACATAAGCAACATCGGCTGTGCATAAGTACAATAAAGTTAAAAGGATTATTATATAAATTAAATCTGAAAATGGAATTTAAAAAAAATCTTAAAAATAACCGACAAATAAAATACTATATATTCTATTTGTTTGAGGCTTATTTGTTGGCACCTTTTTTTTCTGTTTGTTAGTCATTACCGGATTCCGAAAGACTGGGCTATTGTGTATAATAATAATCAATTTATTAATTTGTAATGACCCGATCCTACACGGGACCCCATATAATATCAACTTTTGGAAAAGACAATAGGTGATTTACCTCAATGATACTCACCTAGTCAATACATCAATACCGTTATACCAAGTGATGGGACCCTTAACTCTGAACCAGTCAATGAATATTTGATGAGAAATTTAATAAAATTTGATGAGGTTACGTAAAAAAAAAAAAAAAAAAAAAAATACGCAAACAATTCGAACAATGTGATAATTAATTCTTTACCATCTATTATTGGATAAGAATAATTAAAATAATCAAATATCATAAGATGTGGAGTTGAAAGACCCTGGGCCAAGAAGGATCTAGCGAGATTGAGTAATAATAAGAAATTTATAGATTATTTTTCCATCATGAATGCTAAAAGAGAAATACTGCGTACATACAGTACGTGGAGATAAAACGCCGAGACTCTCTTTTTACATAACAATTTTTCCTTATTCTTGTGTGCACCGGATTAATGGAGACTAGTCACTCCTGATCAATAGTAATTGATGCAGATGAATATAGATAGAGACAAGATCTCTTTTTACACTGTTACACGAAAGTATGCGCATGTCTATAAACAATCTAAAAAGTTACTTTATCATAAATAAATTATTAAATAACCTTTCTAATACTGTATATGATGTTTATGAGAGTGTGGCGATATTGCTATTATTTTGAATCATCAAGAATATAATTTATTGTGAAATCCGCATATGTGTCATAATTAATAACTACAATGTGATTACCCTGGATGGTGTCAATCAGGCCATCTAATACCGTATACTTTGTTGATTGAAAGCTTATTTTATAATATCATATTATTATTAATAATAGCATTTATTGAATATATGTATAAATGCGTTAAAAAATTTTTTTTTGTATAGATATCAGTATTAAAGTCGGACATTTATTTCAAGTACAATTTATTGTACCTGCATGTTATTTAATGGAATAAGAATATTTAGAGTAGCTTTTTCTCAGTTTTCCCTTCGCAAGTACTTATTTAAATTTTATTTATTTTATTTTTATTTTATTATTATTTTTTTTATTTATTTGTATTTATTTATTTATATTTATTTTATTTTATATAGTATATATACTTCTATGAAAAACTGTCAACTTTTTTAGAGTAACGATTGACAGCCAACGAATGTTTTGCATGTAGGAAGAAAATCAACAAAAATAATAAAATCTTTTTCCTCAACAAGTAAAGTAAATGTGCGTGAGTAAAGTGTTGTAGGACAACCACAAGGATAATTGACGACCAATTTTAAACTGAAAGGGGAAAAACCATTATAAAAAAAAAAAAAAAAAAAAAAAAATGGTTTAATCAAATTTATATTGAGTCATAAAAAAAATTTTTTTTATAAAAAGGGTCACCTCCCACGTTCGAAGCCTGCCTTTTACTTTTGAGCATTGGTGAGACCAGACTCCAGTCTCCGTCTTGATCTCTAATGAACCGTTTTAAAAATCTTTATTAATGACGACCTTGTTATTTTTAAAATAATTGCTTTGTTTAATGACGAAAATACTTTTATCTTTTTTTTTTACGATTTTATGACCCTTTCTGCAACATATTACCCTTTATATTATTCCAACCTCATTTTTATCAACTCTCACTTCTAAGTAATTTTATGACTCCATCTTTATTTTCTTATCTACGATCAAATTTATTATCCGACTAAAACTTTTATATGTTAACAATACATGAAGTATTGGAATTTATTATATTAAAATTTATTAAATATAACATTTAAACAATTTTAATTTGCTGTCTATTTTCGTCCATTTTTATATAAACAATACCATTCTCGAAAAAAAAAAAAAAATTATATAAAGGCTCAGCTCAAATCCTTTTTTTTTTTTTTTTTTTTCTCAAAATATTTTTGATTATCATATTTTATTTTATTTTTTATCAATTAAAAATTATCCAAAGAATACTTTTTTCAATTAATAATAATGACTTTCCAACAAAGAATTAAAAGTTCCACTACAACGAGTATAAATCATATTCACTCTGTTGGGATTATTAATTGTGATTCTTTGAATATTTCCTCTAATTACTCAAACACCGTATCTACCATCACCTCTCGTAAACGAAGAAATACTCTTCACATCCTTATTCATGCAACTATTCAATTGCTCTCTCCACCCCTAACTTCACCTACCGCAATTAGTTCTCCAAATCTTGTTAAACAAGAACATTGTTCATCACCATCGTCTATTCTTTCGAACGACGAGTCTTCATATGTCTCTTTCCCTGAATTTGAGACTTATGATTACAATGACGTTAATGATTTAAGTATCAATAATGCGATGGTTCAAATGGAACAATTTGATGAAATGTTTGTAAACGGTGTTAAAGTTCCCTCTACTCATCTTGACTAAATGAGGAAATTAAAAGTCTTTTTTACCAAAAAATGTCCCAAATTTGGTACTATGATTAGAATTTACTTAATAACATTAAGCTATTTCTAAGGAGATTCTCTTTATTTTATTTTATTTTATTTTATCGAGAAAAAAAAATCTCACTATTTTTGGAAAGGGGAAGAAAACTAAATTTTGTTTTCTTTTTTTTGTGTGTGTGTGTGTGTGTTCATCATCACCCTTTTTTTTTTTTAAGAAAATTATATCGATTTTTATTCGAGTTTCAAAATGATTTTCTCTTTATTACACATGACAAACAGAAAAAAACGGAAGAAAAAAATCACTTTGGGATTAATTAAAGTTTTTTTCTATATTTCAAACAATCCTTACCTTGTTTTAACTTTTTACCTTTACGATCGAAAGATAATTTTAGATTCTTCGTTATACTTTCTCGAATCTGAATTATCAAAATTCGTTAAGCCTATTTCGAAAAGGTATCGGATTGTATAGAAAAAAACAAAAAAAAAAATAATCTTCGTGTTTTTCCCAACCGTTGGGCAATCGAGTTACTACCTAGGCCTAGGCACGCGTGTTACCTCCGAAAACTCGATTGATTCGGGTTGATTTCTATATGTATTCGGAAATGGAAGAAACAAAGAAAGAACGATTTTCTTTTTTACGGATTAAACTCTTATTATAAGCAGATAATTCTCGAAAATGAGAATACTGATTTATATTTCGTGAACGAACGAATTAACGAACGGACAATTTATTCAAATTAAGTGATGGAAGAAATTTTATTTCTAAAAAAAAAAAACGCAATTTTTAAAATATTTCGGAAAATAGAGAAAGTGCAATAGCGTATTATCCTATCCACTTTTTTTTTTAAGTTTTTTTAAAAACTGGTGACATTTATACTATAATCGAGCCTTTTTGTATATATACCTCATATCTGTCTATTTTATTCAAATAGCTTTTTTTGAGAAATTCTCGTATTATTATTTTTTTTTTCGTTATCATTTTTACATGTGATAACTTTTTTTTTGTTTTCTCTTTTATATTTTGTACTTTTCTTTTCGTTGTGTTGTGTTTCATTTTTTTTTTTTTTTTGTATATATAAATATTTTTTCTCTTTTTTTGTTCTTTATTTTCTTATCTTTTTATTTTCGTAACAATTATTTTTAAATATGAAAGAAACAAGAAATCAAAATTTATTAAGACTTTGTATATTAAATAAAAAAAATCCAGTGATTTTATGGGTTACGAAAAAAAAAAAAAAATTCTCACGTGTTTAAAACGTGTAAATGAATTAGGCAAGAAAAATTTGTACGTATTTCTTGATTATATTATTACGCGTGATCGTTTGTTTATACTGAATCATAAGTATGTAACAGATCGACTTTTTTTGGTGATTCTTTTGAAACTCGTATGTAAACGTGAGAAATATAGACCAAGTCCAATATTTTCGAAGTTAAAGATCTAAATATAATAATATTATCATGAAATAATTTATTATAAAAAGTTAATGTTAAAGAAATATTTTTAAATTCTGGATTTTGAACACATTTTTGGTAAGTGTATGTTACCAACCATTCATCCATGTGGACGAAAGGAGTATTTTTTAAATTCTTTGTAGATTAAATTTGGAGTAGTCGATTTTTTTTGCGAATTAATCAAAGAAATAAATTAATTTTGCTACCTTTGGAAATATTGCGTTTGAAAATTTTTACTCAAGTATCCAAAGTAATTTAACTATAAACCTTTTTTTGCTTGGTTTACCACGCAAAAATCCCAACTAGGGTTGTAAATAACTTACTTGACAATGTAACTTAAAATTTATTATATAAGTTTACATGATCTTGTGTAAAAATTA
This sequence comes from Scutellospora calospora, assembly GCA_910592325.1. Classification (NCBI taxonomy): domain Eukaryota; kingdom Fungi; phylum Glomeromycota; class Glomeromycetes; order Diversisporales; family Gigasporaceae; genus Scutellospora; species Scutellospora calospora. The sequence goes on from CAJVPM010001027.1 coordinate 9,618, forward strand.
TAAATATAAGATGCGTTTAAACATTAAGAAAAAAATAATAATTTGAAAATGATCTAATTTAAATTACAAATATGGAATACTAAAGCTTGCTTTGGATTAATGTAACATACGTAAATTAGGTAAGTTAAAGAATAATTTATTGTCAACAGATTGGCCGGTACTAACTATAATGCTGGTCAAGCCGAAATTCAAAAAAAATTATAATAATTTCAATAACGGATAACTTTTTTATTACTATATTTCAACGAATTACAGTACAATCTAAATTTACACAATTACACAATTACACACTTACATAACGATATCAGATAATCGATATGATTTATAATCCGGGTACTTACAGTATACAGCAAGTTATATATAACAGATAACGATAAGAAGTCTTTCTTATCGGCTTAATCAATTGCCAAGTGTAGCGTTTTCATTGGTTAAGAGAGTAACACATTTTGGGGGTTTAAAGCTCATATAAATTTAATTATTAAAATTAAAGTAAGGGTTTGTCCAGAGGGTAAGTATAGTAAAATTGCCTTACTGACATTTTTATTAGTGGATTGAAATAGGTTTAAACAATCGTTTCATTTTTGTTATAAAAAAATTTTACGGACTTATTGGCTCTTGGTCATGTGATTGCACACGGGCTGTTAATACTCCAGAGTAGTGATTTATATGATTCAATGGAGTAGTTTATACATTGTTTATACTATGGAATTACTATTTCTACTACTCCGGATTAGAAATACATACTGTATATACTGTATAGTATACAGTATAAAGCGGCCAATATTGTGATAATCTGGAGTGTAACTCCAGTGTAAATAGAGTTTGATTTGGAGTATCGACTCCTGATGTGGTGTGGTTTTAAGAGTAGTTTTTCAACTAACGATTTGTGTCACTAATTCTCAGTAATTTTCCGAGATCAGTTATTGAAAATAACAGTAATGTTAAAAACTTACGATGCGTATGAGCTGATTTTTTCAAAAAATCGCCAAAAATCATCTCATATCGATATGTTATCAGTTATTGATAATGTATATGATACGTACATGCATGTGATGACCTGATTGTACTTCCAATAAAATTTTTCGACTTCCATCATAACCGGTCGGGTCAAAATTTGCAAATCTTTGAAGAAAATTTTTAACCATATTTACTCCGGTTGATTTTTTTCAAAAACCTGTAAAATAAAAAAATTTTTATATGTTTGATATATAAAATTTTTTGAAAATAAAATTAAAAGCCGGGTTAGCCGGATCAGTTTCTAAAACTGCCGGTTGTTTGGCATGTGATTATCACATGTATTTTGCGTCCATTAATAAAAACAGACTCGAGTTATTAAGTTTTATACCAAATTTTTTACAATGAATTTTTGTTTACCTGACAACGTAACTAACGTAACTTACAATGCAAGTTACTTTACCCTAGTGTTCCTCACGGGCCGTATCGGATCGGGTTTTAGAAAAGACTCGAACCCGACCCGAAAAGCCTGATCGGTTCAAATAATGGACCCGGAACTGACTATAATAACCCGAAACCGGCCCGGAACCGTTAAAGCAAAAAAACCTCATTATACAAATTTATCCCTTAATCTGTAGGCTATTTCCAGGCAAATTTGCCTGGAAAATTTTGTGTAATACTTCTATGATCTACATTTTTATAAAATTAAAAATTTAAACAAAAAATTTTTTTAATAAGATTTGAAAATAAGGATTATATAATTGTAGTATTTATTTTTATTTTATAAGAAAAATAATATAAGTTACCTATATATTAAAGTTATATGACTTTTGAGAAATTTTTTATTCAAAAAATTTGTTACTTATTCTTAATGAACTTATTAATTATTAGTTCTCAGTTTTTTTTTTTTTTTTTTTTTAAAGTAGTTTACTATACTGAGCAGATTTTATTAGTTAATATATAAGATTATTTATTGATAATGCTTTACAGTTTGTAATTACATGAAGAGTGTACAACCTGCTATATGTATAATTTTAGTCATTATCTAATTTAAGTAGTTTGCTATATAAGTAGATCTTCTGTTTGGTTCTACACAAGCTATTATATCTGTAACCTGTTTGTAAGTTACTTATTTAAATACTCTGTTTAACTAATCTATACTAGAATCAACTAACATCATCATAACACCTAACTGCTTAAGCCAACTAGTTTGTTATAGATCTATTTACCTAACTCAGCTTAGGTCCTTTCAGAATATATATTGTTTAATATATTATGAGCATGTAGAGCTCTAGTTAATCTTATAAGCAAACCTACTAGAGTAGCTTGTACCTATTTTACAAGTTTATCTAGTTTAAATTCTTGTAATATTCATATAACCCTAGTTTCTACTGTAGCTTTTCACTGATGTTATTTGCTGATCTCTTTGGATATTTTACAAGATAAATTTTTCCAAATTCAGTTAGCTACTAAGCCAAGTTAGTATTGCTAATTCTCTTTATAAAACAAACTTATTTGTACTTAACTTGATCTATATATTTTGAGTAACAGTTTCTATTCAGATCAAGCATTAGCTAGTATAACTATTGAAAGTCTTATTATTTTACCAACTTAGAGTTTCTACTATACAAGTCTCCTGCTTATAGATCCTATCAAAATTTATTCATACAATATTATGTTGTACTTCCAATATTTAGATAATATTAGTACAATGAGATTTATAGAATTACAATCTTAGAAATAGACAAAGTTTACTTTAAGTTGAATACAAAGGTCTGAATATTATTCAAATTCATCAACAGACTCTTAGTTTTTTTTTATTTTTTATTTTTTTTTAATGTTAAGATGAGGTTTTGCCTTTATCTTTATTAAAATTTGTGTAAAATTCTACAAGAGGTTTTTCAAAGTTATAAATTTATATACTAGAATTAAGACTCAGACTATAAATAGTAAACTATCTAATTTATCTGCAATCTAAACCTACTAGAGTGGTTAAAAACTCACCTAGATTTGGATATTAATGATTGTGTTAGATAGATAGCTATATTTGGCCCACAGAGTCGACCAAATATCTATTTTATGTTGTGCTAATTCTAGTAAGGGACATAAGCTATTGTTGTTATGTAATTGATCAGGTTGCCCACATAGATATAAGTATGTATAACCTATTTTAAAGTGGTTTGTACGTGAGGAGTGTTGCAGATGAGAGGTTTTTTTAAGATGTTTAAAAATATTGTTTTGCTTTTTCTATTCAGCAAGTTTGGAGCAGTAAGGTTTCCAAATCTGCTCATAAATATTATTAGAAAGTTTGAGGAAGAAGTGAGTGGTGAGTTTAGTAGCAGTTTTATAAGTATCAGTATGTAAAGCAAGCAATTCAATAAAGGTGGAGAGTATGAATCCTTGAAGTGTAGTTTCAATTGTTGGAGAGTTTTGAAAAGGTTGTTGATGTTGAAAGGATGAGTAAGAGGTTAGTTTATGATGTAGTTCTTGGGTTGCTTGAGAGGAAAGATCAAGTAATGCTGGAGTAAAAAATTCCCAGATTGTTTGAAGTATTAGTATATGAACAGATAAGTTGTTTGGGCAAAAAATCTAATGTTGAGAATCTTTCTAATTGCTATATGATAAATAGTTATTATGTGTAATCATATTTGGATAAAGTTGATATAAATGGAAAAGTGTTGGAAGTTTATTTGTAAGTTTTTAATGTGAAAAGATTTTTGATAGCTAAGTTAGAAGGTAGTGAAGTTAGATGATCTTTTTTGATTATTGTTGAGGAAGAGCCATGTTGTATTCCAATTAATATATTGGAAGATAGAGAAAATATTTTGTATTCATCTTTGAGAAAACTATAAGGCTATAATATGAGAGTTGCATATATTTTTGATTAGTTTTCATGCAGGTTGCTCTACTGAAAAGCTTTCGAACTGTAGTATATGATAGGGATTGTATATATTAGTATAGTTAAATTCAAGGAAAGGTAAGAGTTGGT
>CAJVPM010001028.1:0-13555 GCA_910592325.1 Scutellospora calospora
AATTTTTTTTATAAAATTAGCTATTTTTAGCTCATATATAACTCTAAATTTTTTTTTTATAATATAAAAACAAATACGCAAAAAGATAATCTTTATTTTCAAATTTTATTATTTATAATTATTTTTTTAATATTTTTGTATTTTAAAAAAGTAAATTAGAGCTAAATAAATACAAAAATGCAAACAAATTTGTCTGTATTAGCCTACAATCTAAAAGATAAGTAGTAATACTAACTTGATTTAGTAGCTAACTAGATTAGAAGGATCTATTTCATAAAATATCTAGTTAAAATCTTAGAAGACTAATTTAGTAAAGAGCTACAGCAAGAACTAGATTTGTATAAATATTAATAAAGATTTAATTTAGATAAATCTGTGAAATAGACATATGACTACTTTAGTAGAATTCACTTCTGAGATTAACTAGAGCTCTGTGTATTCATGATATATTAAGTAATACATATTCTAAAAGAATTTAAGTTATATAGTAAATAAATTTATAAGTAAGTTAACTAGCTTAAGTAGTTAGATGTAGTAGTGACATTAGTTTAGAATAGAAAAAAGAGTTAATAATTAGAGTATTTAAATAGATAACTTATAGGCAGATTACAGATATAGCAGTATAGTGTAGAACTAACAGATAACTTATTGTCTATATAGTAGACTACTTAAATTTGACACTGACTAAAATTGTATGTATAACTTATTGTATACTCATTATATAATTATAAAACCTTAAGAGGTTACTACTATGATAACTTCTATAATAACAAATTAATAAAATCTAATTAGCTAAAATAATAGCTTTAATAAAATAAAAAATCTAACTAGCTAAGATAGCAATCTTAATAACTAAAAAAAATTACTAAGTTTTTATATAGTAAACTAATTTAGATAAGTGAATTTCTTTTTATTATAACTTTTTTTTTTATATAATAACTATAGTTGAAATTTTGCAAATTTATACATTAAGGTTACACCAAAAGATTTGAGTAGTAATACAAAAAAATACTTAATTATAATTAGTTAATTTATAAATATATCAAAAAATTTTAATTTTTTTTTAAAAAAATTAACCAAATTTGAGATTTGTTTAAACAATATATAATCAAAAATTAATTTAATTTTTTTTGTAAATATATTCTATAAACCTTCAAATATTAAATATATTTATTTAATTACATGTTAATATATAAAATTTCGAGTAATTATATTTTAGTTCAAATGTATCAAGTTGGTGTATTACGCTTAATAAAATGACTAATACTGTACTTTTTATTATGCTCCAAACTAACTACCTATTACTACTATTATGTTAATTTATAAGTTATATCTACTGTAGTTAATTTACAAATCTATTTGTATTTTAAATAATTCAAATCTTTCTATTGTTATTGTATCAAAATTATTATTTTTAAGATTCAATGAAGTCAGTATGGTGTTTTTGCAAAGTGCATCTGCTAATGCTTTTCCTCCCTCTGATCCAAGTTCATTCCATCCAAGATTCAATGAAGTTAGCGTGGTGTTTTTGCAAAGTGCATCTGCTAATGCCTTTCCGACCTCTGATCCAAGTTGATTTTTACCAAGATCCAATGAAGTCAGCGTGGTGTTTTTGCAAAGTGCATCTGCTAATGCTTTTCCTCCTTCTGATCCGAGTTGGTTCCATCCAAGGTTCAACGAAGTCAGCGTGGTGTTTTTGCAAAGTGCATCTGCTAATGCTTTGCCTCCCTCTGATCCAAGTTGATTCCATCCAAGATTCAATGAAGTCAGCGTGGTGTTTTTACAAAGTGCATCTGCTAATGCTTTTCCTCCCTCTGATTCAAGTTCATTAAAAAAAAGATCCAATGAAGTCAGCGTGGTGTTTTTGCAAAGTGCATCTGCTAATGCTTTTCCGACCTCTGATCCAAGTTCATTAAAAAAAAGATCCAATGAAGTCAGCGTAGTGTTTTTGTAAAGTGCATCTGCTAATGCTTTTCCTCCTTCTGATTCAAGTTGATTATTATTAAGATTCAATGAAATCAGCGTGGTGTTTTTGCAAAGTGCATCTGCTAATGCTTTTCCTCCCTCTGATTCAATTTGATTATTCCAAAGATTCAATGAAGTCAGCGTGGTGTTTTTGCAAAGTGCATCTGCTAATGCTTTTCCTCCCTCTGATTCAAGTTCATTAGACAAAAGATTCAATGAAGTCAGCGTGGTGTTTTTGCAAAGTGCATCTGCTAATGCTTTTCCTCCCTCTGATCCAAGTTGATTCCATCCAAGATTCAATGAAGTCAGCGTAGTGTTTTTGCAAAGTGCATCTGCTAATGCTTTCCCTCCATCTGATCCAAGTTGATTATTACTAAGATTCAATGAAATCAGCGTGGTGTTTTTGCAAAGTGCTTTTATCAAGTCATTTATTCTTTCAGAATCAAAATTTCTTTTGCTAAGATTCCAGTTTGAAGCACTTTTCAGATCTTCAACATTATGCTGATCATTCTTGAGAATTTCTTCATAAAGTTCTAATGCTTTGAAATATCTACTCTCATTAAAACATTCATGTGCTCGTTTTCTTTTATTCTCGAGATTTTTATCTTGTGCTGAGTGATTAGAATTAATAATTGTATCAGGTAAATAAAGTGTAGATGATGTAGTGATTTCAAGTAGATTTATATTTGCTTTCATATTTTGATTTAAAGTTTCATAATTTTGTTCATTTGTGCTAGACTGACTTGAATCTTCGCAAATAGTAAGTTGATTTAAAGTTTTAAGAATCAAATTTGTTTCGGGACGATTAGCAGGTTCTTTGTCCCAACATTGCTGGTAAAGTTCAATGTATTGAGGTGGTGAGCCTTCTATTGGTTTTTCTCTATTTCCAAGGAAAATATGAATAGCAAGCTGTTCTCTTGTCTCGAAAGTCTGAAATGGTGGTTTTCCACTTGAAATTTCCCAAAGAATTACCCCAAAGCTATAAACGTCAGATTTCACATTACGTTTATACTCACGATCACCAAGGAATTTAGGGTCTATATATGCTGTTACTCCATGAGCAGTTGAATTCGAAGTCATTGATGTCTCATTTATCTGTTTTGACAATCCAAAATCAGCTATCTTTGGTTGTTTTTGATGTATTAGAATATTCTTTGAATGCTATGAAATATGCAAAGGAATTAATTTTATAAAAGAATGAACGAATTAAAATTTACAAGAAAAATAAAATTAAAATTTCATAAACAAAAAGCCATTATAATATACTTACAAGGTCTCTATGAATAATATTATTTCTATGCAAGAATAAAAGACCAAGCACTATCTTTTTAGCAATATATAATTTATCTGCCCACTGTAGTTTTATAAAATTTGCTTTTAGATATTCTCGCAAATTTCCTTCATTAGCATATTGTAAAACTATATTATAATATCCATTGCTGTCTATTTGTATTATAATAAATTTCTTAGTATAATTGTGTTTTAATATAAAGTCAATTCTCCCTATACCGATGTTATTAAGAAAAATTTAAAAAATTTCTGTTTACAAAATATAATACGAAGTTTTAAAATATAATTTATAATTTATAATTCGGTTTAGACAAAGTCTATTAAACATTCAATTTGCCCAGGTTCAATTTAGAGAGAGTTGACAGTATTTAAAATATAAGAGAGATATACCTTTAGTGACTCCATAGAATGTAATAATATTTGGATGGTAACCAACTCTTCTTAATAGTTTAAGCTTTATTACATGGATTATATAAATTATCAATAATTTAGTATCAATATTAGATGTAATTTCAGTTTTAATATAATTTAATAAATAATACCTCATTAATAAAATCTTTAATGATTTTTTCATCTAAATTTGTATCGACCTTAAGACATTTGAGAGCAACTGTTAATTCGCACTCTTTCCATTCGTATTTAAAAACTGTTCCAAAACCTCCTGTACCAATTATTTTACAATTTGTAAACTCATTATATTCGAGATAATTAATATGTCCATCTGAAATGGCTCTTTTGAGCCATTCTTCTGAAGTATTTGACATGATGTTGTTACGTAGTGAACTTATTAGTCGTGATTATAAAATGCATTTATATTGTATTGCATACGTGACACTATATTTTAATTTTCCATATCTGGGGGTTCCGCGATGATCAACCAATAAAATCGCGAAAATTTGATAAATCCGGATCAGGCCGACGAAAAACAAGGAGAAACCCACGTTAGTGCATTAATAAAAAATGTCGGGAGGGAAATTTTTACCTACATTAATGACTCTAACCCTAACATGAAAGGGCCCTAACCCTAATGTTAATAAAATAATGATTTTTCACGTAATCTACCCGGCTTTACCATATCTGGGTTCATAGGGAGACATTCGTCTGATTGGCTGATGTAAATCAATTGACCGGGTAACTTATTTATACACTTTAAAGTACTTTTAAGAACGTAATGTTTCACTAATAAAAAATCACTGCATTTTTCGCTTCGAAAGAACGCTTAGATTCACTTCAAAAATAATCAGTAACCCCACGAACTTCACTTAGAAGCGAATTTTTCTATTTATTATATAATAGTTACTATATAAGCGTTATAAGTATTAAATTCCAAAAACGGCCCACTAACAAAGGCGAAGCAGATGCTCTTTACTGTAAGTGTTGGTAAAAAACTTTATATTTACCATTTAACTATTATGCTAATGACAGATCTTAATATCTTCTTGCACATTACAGAAGTCAAATCGCTAGAACTTTGTCGCATACTTACACATAGAGATGTGAATGCAATGCTGTAATTGGTTTCTAATTATAATAAATTATGGCATTTTTTACTGTAATTCATTATAATTACGACCCAATAATGGCATAACTGCTTATGCACGAACCAACATGCAAAAAAATATACTTTATTATTATTATTTTTTTTACTGTATTTTATTTTTATTATTTTTATGTGTAAATTCCGAAATTACAATAAAGGTTCAAAATTTTAAATATACAAATTATAAAGTGGAATTATTTATTAGCATTGAAATTTTTGTAATGCCTCTTCTAATGAAAGTGCTTTATATTTCACAGGTTCGATTTCACATCATCACAAAGAATATTCTTTTCTGATTCTTTAGTACATACTTTATTTATTTTTTTTTTTTATCATCAAGCTTTTGCAACCTTTCAAGTAGGAATTGAACATGTTCATCAATGCTATCTTGTAAGAATAATAGACAGTTCAAGTATTTTAATCTATTACAATTCTAACAGAATTTATAATACTATATGAAAAGTATATGGGTGGTCAAAAGTAGAAACCGCTGAATTTGGTAGATCAACAATGAGATAAACATAACTTTGTTATACAAAATAAAACTAGTCTAAAAATAGCACAATCTGGTTGTTAACTTGTTCCAAACAAGATTTTGACTATGTATGTAATTTGAATTTCTACATGTGAACTAAAATGAACTAAAATGTTTAATTTAATTAATTTTAATTTTTTAGATTGTCACTTTATGTTGACATTATTATGAGATTTGATGCTATGAAGCTTTAAAATTATGACCTTTGTTATATCAAGAGCTACATATATTTCAATTTATATAAAAAGATTTATCTAGTTAAATTTGATAAATATCAAATTCTGCAAATTTATCATGATACATATAAAACTTATCAGTTTAGTTAATTTTACTAATACTTATTTCGTGAACACCAACAATCAATTTACTGACATGTTTGTTTTACAAACAACCAATTCCTAAACAAACTTATTTTATAAACAACTTATTTTACTAACAGCTCATTTTACTAATATTATTACTATTAGAATTAGAGTTAGAGTTAGGTTAAGGTTAGAAGAATTATTTGAAATTAACTTATCAGGAAATGAGCTATATATAAAATAAGTTGTCTACAAAATAAGCTAGTCTAGAAATTAGTTGTCTATAAAACAAATATATCAGTAAATTAATTGTCAATAAAATATTATATTTACAAAATAAGTATCAGTGAAATAAGGCATATTTAAACTTATTTAAATAATTACTTTTTTATGAGTAATTCTTATATATTTTAGTGAATGCTACAATATTGAAATTGACATATATTTACTAGTTAAATTCTCTATCTCAACCACAAGTTCATCTAAGTACCAGTTAGCCTTTTCTTTAACTAAATTTTTAAGAATTTTTAATTCTTTACCTGAAAATAATTTTTGTCTACCTTATAAAGCTTTAAATAGATTAACAACATATTTCTATTTATTTTAAGTTTTAAGAATTCTACTAATAGATAATTGACTTATATAAAGTATTTTAGCAATTTCTTGTTTATTGCAACTATCTGCACAATAATATACTATTTGCCAATACAAATTTTTATTTAGTATTTTTCTATAATTACAAAAAACGATATTTTAAAAGTTTGAATTATAAGATTTTTATTTTTTAATAAGAAAATTTAATAGATTTTTTTAGAAAATAAAAAAAAGTTTTATTACAAAAAGTTCTGAATATTTTTTTTAACAAGAAATGAAAAGGCTCTAAATTTTTTGCTTGTAAACTTTTAGAAGACTACAATCTATATCTAATATTCTAGATTGTTTGCTTTTTTGAGAACTATAACTTATAACACTAATGCTAATAATTGTTTATCTTTTTTAGAGAACTTTAACTTAACTTCTAGATTGTTCACTTTTTTGAGAGAACTGTTACTACGTATTATTTAAAATTCTAATTAACTTATTTGAAAAGAAACTATAGTTTACAAATATAACCTTGTAATTATTTTTTTTTTTTGTTAAAGAAACCTTTTAGTCAAATTTAGTAAGAAAAATCAAAAAATATTTATATATAAATAATGAATAAAAAGAATTTATAAACAAAATAACTAAATCGAAAAGAGTAATAAAACTTTTAGTTAGCAAAGAAGAAAAACCCTAGAGAATTTTAGAAAAAAGGTGAAGTCACTTGTAAGAACAAGAAAAAGAAATATAGAATAAGAGTACCAAATAGAAACATACTAAATAAAGCTAAGAGAAAGGTAAACTTAATGGATAGAAGCACACTATACTACTAGTAGTACATTGTACTATATTTATAACAGTTTTTAAAAGCATTTCTCTACTAATCCAAAAAGCTGCTTGATCTCATATTATATAATAATATTATTCTTAAGTAACTTATTATGTACTACCAATTACAACATATACTTTATACAGTAAATTCATGTTTAGCTGAGCTTAATTGGTAGTATAAAGCCAAAAATAGTATCAATTAAATCATCATGATTTTATGTAGTTAGGCTTAATGAAAATGATATAATTCATATGTAATTCATACTACGTAATAATTAAATAGGCAAAACCTTGTATATGTAGGTTTGCTTTTTTTCACAAATTCTTTTTTTGAAAAAATTTTTTATACAAAAGTAGTAGATATGAAAAAAAAGTATGTCAATAAAAGTTTGCAATTAAAAAACAATCGTATTAAAATATTAAGATACTTATCTAATAGTCTGAACTTCTGCTGTGAAACTTAGTATGAATATTATATAGTTTATGGCAATTATATATACACATCATAAAATTTTTTTTATTATAAAATTTTTTTTTTTTTTTTTTTATATGTATAAACTTTTTTTTTTTTTTTTAATATAAACTTTTTTTTTTTTTTTGATATAAACTTTTTTTTTTATATCAATGGGACATACCTTACAAATCAAAGAAGGTTCAAAAGTAACAATTTTGAGGTCAGTTATAGATAAAACAATAGCCTGTTCAATTTTTGGAAACAAATAAAAAACAAATAAATATTTGCTATAGTTTTACGTATAGCATCCTTCAAAAATCAGTAGATAGTGAGTCTTGATAATAATCTAGAGATAGAAATTGAAGCTTCTGCAGTTCGTAAAAAGTTTGTAACCAATAAAAGTACTAGTTATGATTCTTATAATGATAATAACAATATATTAGCTGAGAGTTATGAATCTGAAACAGATATTTCAAGTTGTAGTGAGCAAAGTTAAAGTGAAGAAAAAGGTATTAGTATTGAAAGTGGAATCTTATAGAATAATTTAATTATAATAGTTAATTTTCATCGAGTTAGTCATTCATATTCAAAAGCACTAGTTGTGTATATTAGTAATATTACTCAGACATTTTCAAGACAATTTTTTAAACATTTTTTACTAGTTGAATATATATTATCAACAGTTATACTTCTCGATACTCTTCTAAATAATCTACAAGATTTGATCTAAACAGTCCAACAAAAATAGCCAGAGAAAAAATTAGATCTTCTAATTACAAAGTATGAGGATATACTATCAATAACAAGGTTTATTACTGAAAACTTCTACTACAATAATCTTTCTAACTTCATTTTTGCTCTTCCTAACTTACCATTCCCTGAATGGAACATATTCGATAACTCCACATATAGTACTAAGTCAGATAATGATAACACAATAATAGGTGAAACTCCTAAGTCAGACTATGAACAATAATGCAAATAATTTTACCCACTCTAATGATACTGAAACTTAACACAACAATCCTAATATCAATAAAAAAATCGAAATTGCAACTCATAATATTCAAAGACTAAATAACCTAGTTAAACTACAAAACTAGATACAATACTGCAATGAAAATAATTTACATATTATCTCTTTAACTGAGACTAAACTCAAAAATACAAATGAATTTACTCTCACAAATCCAATCTATAAAATTTTTACTTCTAACTTTATTCTATACCAAAAACAACAGAAGGAAACAAGCCTAAGAACAGCTCTAATGATACATTACTCATTAACACTATATATAAGAAATATCTTAACATATCCTGGAACACTAATTCAAATAAACTTTTAATTCTTTAACAACAATAAGATCTGCATAGTCTCAGCATACTTTCCTTCAAATCATGATGAATTACTTATGAGAACACAAAGGTAGCTAAACAATTGGATAGAAGAAATTAAAACTAAAAACTAGTACTCACTAATTATAGGAGACTTTAATGTAAACATCAATACTAAGAAAAAAAAATATATAATATTCCTAAAATTACAAATCACCAGCTTTTTAAGCTTATTAGAATTTCTAATATATTAGCTCCTACTTGGCAATGACAAGATCTCTTTAGTCAAATAGATGATATTTGGGCTTCAAGTGATATTTTACTTGACCTGAATACTCCAACACTATCTAATGCAATTAGAATTTCAGATAGTGACTATAAAATAATAAACACAACCTAGTATACAAGATTTACTATACTTTCAAGAAACAGAAAAAAAAAGAAAAGGAAAATATACCATTATGACAAAATGAAGGAACAGAATTGGAAAGAATTCTCAAACACTATAGACATCCTTATGAACTCTTCTCCAGACTCAAAAAATTACTTAAACCTGAATACTCTTAACAAGCTCTGGTATATCTGGTCTCAAAATATAAGAGAAGCTATCAACAAACATATTCCTCATACATATATAGCATCTAAAACCTTCTACTCAATCTTATTAAAATCAACAAAGTTGTATTCTGCTCTAACAAATATCAACAAAGCTCTAAACCTACTAGCAACTAAACCAAATATTTTCTTAGACATATTGAACAAACATATTTCAAAGGCAGCATCACTAGCTAACTTAACTATCTCAAGTATGAACCAAGATGAATATAATAATAGAGATGACAATACTATTACTAAGTTTAAAAAATACAAACATATAATTTGGCAAGTATGTAATACTAAAAAAAGAAATAAACAGAATGAAAAAATTAAATTCTATACTAACTGCAGATATACTGATTTTAAAGACAATATTTCAAGAATAATAGACAGTATCTTGCAAAGATGCACAGACCAAGTTAATTATGAAAAAATTATTCTAAATAATAGATTAATAACTGAACCTAACAAAATCAAGGAGATGATTCAACAATACTTCAAAAACTAGACAAAAGAAAATAAAACAAATGAAGACTTCTGGCATAAGTGGGAACAATATTATGAACCACTAAGTCACATACAACCTCACATATTCGATAACTTTTTGGTCCTAATAAAAATAGAAGATCTATTACAAATGATCGCTAATGCACTAAAAAATAAAGCTACTGGACTGCTTGGAATTTCAAATGAAATTCTGTAACATTTACTACTAGTAGCAATTTCTTATCTTCTAGATATAATAAACACTTGCCTTATACTCCAAACTACATCAAATCAATAGACTGACTTAAACATCTAGCTAATCTCAAAAAAACCTCAATACAACTATGATTTAAATACAACTAGACCAATTACTTTAATCGAACACATAAGAAAATTCTTTACAAAGATACTAACTAATAGACTTATTCTCATAATCACTAGAAATGAAATCTTATCTTCTCAAAACTTTGTAGCTTTCTCTTATCAATCAATACTTCAGCCTATTTCTTAATTAATAAGCATCATCGAACACTTTATTACTGAAAAGAAAGAAATTTGAATACTTCTACAAGACATGTCAAAAGCTTTTGATTCTGTCACCTACCAACACTATATAAGGCATTAGAGAGAATTCATATATCAGAAGATTTCATACAACTTTTAACATCACTCTTTACTAATAGACATAATAGAGTTATAACCTCATTAGGCCTTACAAAATATTACTATGTTGAAGATGGAATAGACCAAGGAAAGACCTTCTCTCCCTTGCTCTAAAAGATTTACTACGACCCTTTAATCTCCTGAATACATAAAGAATTCTTAGGCTTTCAAAAACATTCAAAAATACAGCAGCTACATAAGATCATTCATAGTTCTATAATAGTATATATAGATGATTTATTCTGGATTGCTCCTGACAAAGAATCACTATCAGATATCCTAAAAGTCACTAACTCATTTTACAAACTCAACAACATTCATATCAACTCAACTAAATCAATTCTGATTACTAATTTGGAGATATCTGATAGATCTATTAGCTTCGCTAATGATACAATAATAGTGATAGAGCAAAAAACACTATTCAAGTATCTTGAGACATAGTTTTCTCTTAATACACAACTCAATATAGTTCAAAAAAAAATTTCTGATGAAATGATACTTAACTTAAAAAAATTACAAATAGCTCAAATAACAGAAAAACAAGCTATATATATTATAAATAATATATTGCTTCTATGACTTCAATATAGGCTATACTCCTCATCACTCTTAACAAATCAATTAAACAATATTACAAGAATCTATACCAATATTGTCAAACATAAAGCAAGACTAGCTCATAGCGTTCCTAACTTCTTTCTCTTTAATTTAGACATATATGCACTAAAAAATTTAATACAGGTCTAAACTTCTACACTTGCGACTACTCTATTAAAAAACTTAAACAACAATAATTTCAACTCCTCATTCCTTAAAATATATCTACAACACCTACAGAATTCAGCACAAACAGATGTCTTAATCTTAAGCCTACTGCTAGTATTTCTATATTACCAAAATAATACATACATAGCACAAGCAGTTATAGCTATCCATCTCTTAAATCTTACAATATCTCGATACTATAACAACTAGCCAGTTCTACAAAAACTAAAAGGTACTCTAATTAACTCAATTATAGTAGGACAAAAGAATAGTCCCTTCTTTAAAAAAAGCTCAACAACTTGGAAATAAACTGCATAAAACAACTTCTTGACTATGAAAATACTGAACTACTAAGTTGAACTGAAGTATATAACAATATTAAGAAAATCTCATGTGGCAGAATACCTAAATAGTTCTCTACAATACAAGAAATTATAGCTTTAACTGCAAATCCATCTATACAAATAATTTACTCAAACTCTTTCACAATCGCCCTATAAACTCTAACTAAAAAGAGCTAGATTATCACAAAAGACAGCAATATTGGAAAAATCTTCAATATATCTAATATAAAATTACGAGTTAAACACTATATATTAACCTCACAGAATATATTGAGAACATGTTCTGGATGTTACTTAAAAAGTTCAAATTTTCAAAACAAGAAATGCTACTTCATAACAACAGCAAACATACTTCATACAAAATTCATGCAAGATTAAGTAATATATTAAAGGCTCTGAAAACAATTAATATAATAAAACAAACAATCTACATACCTGAATTTGAGATATTTTTATGATCTCTTAATGCTTTTGACTATTCACTAACTTCATTATAGAACTCTCTAACAAAGATAAATATATTAGAGAAATATATAGAAATTCATCTTACGTATACAACAAAAAAAAATATAGAAAATAATACTATTGTAGCCAAATACTATCTTCCCAAATCAAAAACAACATTAGGATGCTATAATACCTTATAGTCATTATATACAAATACACAACTAACATTATTAATTTTTATAATATCTACTTTAGCATTACAAACACACATTTCGTTACTTACAAGTAGCAACATACTTAGAAATTTAATAACCAAATACAACCAAATTTTACTACATAACTTTGCTTATTTTGATAAACAACATTTTGATTACCTACTTCTTATGCTAAAAACTATATCAGTTGACATCACAATAGATATACAACTGGATAAAGATCTATTAATAGATAATAAACCAGATCCTCTATTTTCTCTAAATATTACTCTACAGAATTTTTTACACAATTGATTTATCTCACTTCTTTTATCAATATACAGCCTCTACTTACTCAAAACAATACTCAAATATACTACTGCAATTACAAACCATCTACATTGGATAAACCAACAATATATATCATATCTAGTTACAAATATACCAGATATATTTTGAACAGATACACTAAACTATATATCATACAGTGATAAACCACTGGCTCTCTACACTAACCCAACACTCTCTATATTAAAAAAATTTTAAGATAAAACTTATAGCAGAAGAACTTCCAGTACATTTAAATCTCTATATTCAGAACTTAACCAAACATAAAAACTATTTCTGCTCTCGCTGTTATTCAAACTAAGAAGACTTTGCTCACATACTTATATGTATACAAAATCATATTAGACTTGAAACATTTCTCAAGAATGTACTTTATGAGTATATGAGAAAGAACAAAGTTGAATTACAAGAAACACATATTTTCATAAGTATATACAAATACCTATATTGTACTCAGAAAATACCTATAGGAATCATCACAAGTAGGACAACTGCTTCAGTAGAACAAAATATAAAAAAATATATACAGTATTTCTATATCACTACATTATGAAAGCTATATATGAAGAATTTTGAATTCTATCTCGAAAAACTTTACATGAATCACCTTTCCTGCACTATCTCTATTAAATTTGATTTCACTAACAAAAACAAAAAATATTAGTCAAACAAAAATCACAACAAAATTACAAAAATTAATTAGATTTGGTCAATTATCACTTTCACATATTATCGAAGACTAGAGGTCTATAACCTTTCTAGCAATAGCTTAGGTTGAGAGTAAACTAGCTCTTACCTTTATCTCCCTTTAGTATAGATTTCTGTATTTTGTATTTACTTGTATGCCAAATTTATTATAATAATAAAGAGATAG
>CAJVPM010001029.1:0-13551 GCA_910592325.1 Scutellospora calospora
CAAATCAGCTTAGGTCCTCTCAGGATACACTATACCAGACGCATTGCTAGTATTGCAGAGCCAGTTAACCTCGAAGCAAACCTACTAGAGTAGCCCGTACCCATTTTACGGGATCACCTAGATTAGACCCTTGTAGATGTTCGTACAACCCCAGTTCCTACTGTAGCTCTCCACCAGTTTTCTGTATTCTATTTTCTTGGATGTTTCACGAAGCAGATCCTCCCAATCCAGTTAGCCGCCAAGCCAAGTTGGTGTTACCAATCCTCCCTGTGGAATGGATTAATGCGCATCTGATTTGATCTGCATCTTTTTAATCATAGTTTCTTTTCTGGATCAAGTGTTGACTGGTGTGACTATCGAAAGCCGTACTACTTCACCTACTCGGGATTTCTACCATGCAGGTCTTCTGCTCGTAGATCCTATCAAGATTTATTCATGTAACATTATGTCTCGCCAAATGCCCCGTCATACTTCCAATATCCGGATAATATTAGTGCAACGTGATTTACAGGGTTACAACCCCAGAAGCGAACAGAGTTTACCGTAAGTTGGATACAAAGGTCCGAGTAATTATTCAAATTTGTCGACAGTGGGATTTGAACTCCAGACCTCTTGCATGGTGGTCTGGCAACCTAACCACTACACTAAGATCGCCAGACCTTTAAGGTTATATATTAATTACAAAGCATTAAACAAAATTACTATTAAAAATTACTATTTTTTATCATATATTAAGAATCTTATAGATAGACTTATTAAAATAAAATTTTTCTTTAAAATTGACCTTTACTCTAGTTATCATCAAATTTGAATTAAGAAAGAGAATATTTCTAAAACTACTTTTTGAACATGCTATAGATATTATAAATTTTTAGTTCTACTCTTTGGTTTAACTAATGTACTTGCTATTTTTATGACTCTTATAAATAATATCTTTAGAGAATTCTTGAATTAATTTGTTATTGTATATTTAGATAATATTCTTATTTATAATAAAACAAAATATAAATATTTTAATTATATGAAACAAGTTTTGGATACCTTAAGGAAATATCATCTGTTTACTAAAATTAGCAAATATGAATTATTTAAACAAAAAGTTAAATACTTGAGACATTATATTTCTGCTATTAAAATTTCTGTTGATACTTACAAAATTAATATTATCAAAAACTAGCCTATTTCTTCTAATATCTCTAAACTTTGATTTTTTCTTAGACTTGCAAGTTATTATTAAAAATTTGTTAAAGAATTCTCAGCTATTATTATATCTCCTACTAAACTCCTATACAAAAACTAAAATTATTTATAAAATAAAAAATAACAAGAAGCTTTTGACTAACTTAAACATTATCTTATCTCTGCATCTATTCTACTCTTTTCTGACTTTATTAAACCTTTTACTATAACAAATAATATATCTAATTTTATATTAGAGCTATACTTAGTTAAAATTAAGAAAAGGATAAATAACTTATTGCTTATAAATCTTGTAAACTTTCTTCTGCTAAGCAAAAATATGCTATATATGAAAAGGAATTATTAGTAATTATTCATACTATTAAACTTTAGTATATTTATCTTAAAAGTCAAAAGTTTACTATAATTACTAACTATGCTTCTTTGGAATATATCAAGTCTCAAAATAATCTTTCTTGAAAGCAAACTTACTAGCTTGAAATATTATAATCATATATTTTTGATATCAAAAATAGATCTGAAAAAACAATTGATATCACTAATACTTTATCTCAACAACTTTACTTAGCTAATTTCTTATCTTAAAAACTTTAAGAAAAAATATCATAAGAATAAATACTTTACTCTTATTTATAAAACTCTAAAAAATCCTAGTTAAAATAATAAAAAACAACAAACCTATACTTGATATTATAAGTTAAGAGATAATAAACTTTATTTAAAAGAGAAACAACATTTAGCTATTTCTATAAATAAAAAATTAAAGACAAAATTATTAGAGAAATATTATAATATTAAAATTGCAAGATATCTTAGTATTAACAAAACTTATGAAGCAATTTGTCATAATTATTTCTGGTCAAAAATAAGCAAAGATATTTTTTTTTTTTTTTAACCTTAGGCAATCTTACTCTTCATTTTATTAAGAGATATATCATACTGATATATAAACAAATACAGAAAAAAAGAAACAAAATTCTAATTTTAAGTTATGTTCTCTTTGTTGCAATTCTGGATTTACTCAGCTGCCTAAATAGTGCCCAAGTACAATCTGCTGCAGCAGCAATTTTCCTTCTGAAACTAGGTGTATATCAAATCATACTTGCCTAATCTCTATCTATAGAAGGCTACTCTCAGCCAAAATCAAGATCACCATAGCAGGATCACCCTATCTTTAATCTCAGATAAATCTAAGAAGAAAGATAGAATGTAGTCTAGCTATTACGTAAAAAAATTAAAATTGTATAAATCTAAATAGCTACAATCTATAACATATTTCAAATTAGAAAAACTTGCCACAAGTATAAAAAAACTAATTTAAAAAGAAAAATAAAAAGAAAAAGTAAAAAAATGAAGAAAAAAATCTAATCCACGAAAAGAAATTTCTCCTCAATTAATAAAAATATTACATATACACAATAGTGAAAATATATATCTCATTATTTACACTAATTCTGTGATTAGATCTAAACAGATTGTCCTATGTGTTTAGCATATTTATGTGTTGTTGTTTTCTTGTGCAATGTTGTGTATCAACAGACTATTCTAATTTGGAAATAGTTAGCAATATCGATCTTTGTATAGAAGTATGCCAAATCCCCACAATTTTTCAAAAAAAAGACCAAAAATCGAGAAAGAGAGTAGTAGTTGCGAAAATCATAGTGATAAAAGAGAGTAAAGTACTTAATCTAGCACAAGTACTGTAGTAGGTGTTTCTTCTTCTTTTTCTTCAACTTTTTCTTTTATTATTTTAGAACGAATAATATATTTCTCCAAAAACCTCGATAGCTACTTCTCGCTAAAGCTAAGTCTTATGCTATGCTACTTGTATTCACTCAAAAACTAGTGCCAAACTAGTTCAGGCTTGCCTCATGCTGTTTCTTCTATTAAGGTTGCTGTGTATTCTTTAAAATATTAGCTCTGTTATAGTTTTTCAATAAAAAAAAGGTTTGCTCTATATATGGTTCAAGTGATCATCAGAAAGAGTGCTTAATGACTAATAAGCAAAGATATTAGGAAATTTTCTTAACTTATGACTCATATTAATGTAATAAAAGTAGTAACTAACAACTTGCTAGATTACATAAAACTTTAATAACTCTAACAATAAAATAAGAATATATTACTATAGATTTTATTGTTTAGTTACTTCTTTATAACTTAAATATAATGCTATTGTAGTTTTTGTTAACAAATTAACTAAAAGAGCTTATTTTTAACTAATATATATCACTATTACTACTTTTGAAGTTGCTAAACTTTTTGTTTTAACTATCTTTAAAAACTATAAATTACCTAAAGTTATAATCTCTGACTGAGATACTAAATTTACAAGTAACTTTTGGAAATCACTTTTTAATCATATTAGAACTAAATTAGTAATGTTTATAGCTTTTCATACCTAAACAAATAGCCAAACTAAAAGAATGAACTATACTTTAGAGAAATGCTTAAATATATTCAGTATACAAACAGGATACTTAAGATAAGTATTTGCTTGCAGCTAAATTTGCTTACAACAATTCTAAATAAGCATCTACTAGATTTACTCCTTTAGAATTAAATTGTGAATAATATCCTAATATACCTATCTCTCTTGCAACTAATAAAATTAATCAAATGCCTGCTACTAAGAACTTTATTAATTATTAGAACAATATGATTAGAATTGCTAAGAATACTTTAATATTAGCTCAGAAAAGACAAACAAAATATACAAATTAATATTGTCAAGAATTAAACTTTAATATTAGTAATAAGGTTATGTTATTAGCTTATAATATTAATAACCCTATTGATAAATATAGAACTACCTGTAAATTAGTTTCAAAATATTTAGACTTTTATACTATCTTTGCTATAATCTTACCTACAAGTTATCAATTAAACCTACTATCTACTTTAAAAATTTATTCTGTATTTCATGTTTCTGTATTAAAACCTTATTAAGAAACTAAAAAGTTTAACTATAAAGTTCTACCTCAACCTATTATTATCTCTGAATCTAATAAAATTAAGTATAAAGTTGAACAAATTTTAGATAAAAGATTATTCTATAACAAAACATAATATTTAGTTTAATGAATAGATTATTCTTTACATAAAACTACTTGAGAATCTGTTAAAAATTTAGAAAATGCTTCTAAAAAGCTTAAAGAATTTGAATTAATAAAGATATCAAATCTTAAGAAGAAGAGAATATAACAATACTATAATTTATCTATAATTTTTCTTTTTCATTATTTTTCTAAGTCTTTTCTTAATAACATACTAATTACTATAATTAATTTAGCTATATTTAGCTTATTAGCTTATCAAATATAATAAAGATTAATTTAGCAAATATAATATAGATAGATAAGTATTATTAAAACTTATTTACTTTATTCTATAGTACAATTTTGTTTATTAATAATGTGATTAATATATGTATTAATAATTGACTTTGATTTGTAATAATTTATATCTATTTTTTATTTTTATTTTATTTATGTATTATTTTATATTAGAATCTTTTGAATAAATTAGTAAGCCTAATGAGTAAACTAAACTTTTATTTTTAATATATTTTTATTCTTAAAATTATGTATATTTAAAAATTATTTAAACCTAACAAATTTTTTTAATAAAAATTAAGTATTTATTGGCAAAAACTACATAATAATATCTTATTATAACTAAACTTTTATATCTTTTGAGTTTTTAGTTTAAACTAAACTTTTTGTAGACTATTTAATATTTCTAAATTCTGAGCTAGAGCAGAACTTTTTATTAGTTAAATATATAGCAAAAATTATAAAATACAAAGCTATATAATCTGTATTAATTTTTTTTTAAATAATATACAAATTAGATTAATTCAAATATACTTTTTTATATAAAAAAAAATAATTTAAACAAAAATTAATAACAAAATCTTAGAATTTATAAAAAAAACTAAATATAAAATAATCTTTATAAAAGATTTTAACAGTATATTCAACTTTTTAATTAACTATTCTCTAGCAAAAAAATCAAGAACTCCTAAAAATAATTTATTTAAATATCTAAAAAACAACTAATTTTATAATATATTCTGCTTTTTTCATATTTAAACCAAATTTTATATCTATAATTACAAATAAAATCAAAGCTAAATAAACCAAATTTAAACAAGTATCTATATAACTCTTCTTAACTATACAAATATTTATTTATTTATATATTTAGACTCAGATTATTATATTACTTTTTTAGAACTTACTTTTTCTTATTCTTATCAAAATATACAAAACTATAAAAATAGAAAATAGATTTAGTAATCTTAGTGTAGTAGTTAGGTTGTCAGACTACTATGCAAGAGGTCTAGAGTTCAAATCCTACTGTCGACGAATTTGAATAATTACCCAAATCTTTGTACCCAACTTATGGTAAACTCTGCTTGTTTCTGGGGGTTACAACCCTGTAAATCATATTGTACCAATGTCAATTAGATATTAGAAAAGTGATACAATATTTGAGTTATATTACACAAATAAATCTTGATAGGATCTATGAGCAAAATATCTGTATGGTAGAAATCTCAAGTTTGGTGAAGTAGTATAGATTTTAATGGTCAAGCTAGTTAATGCTTAATTCAGTGAAAAACCTAAGTATGAAGGATATAAGATTAATAGATATGAGTAAGTTCACTATATAATGTAGCCTAGTATCTTGCATTAGTGGCAATACCAACTTGGCTTGGCAGCTAACTAGATTAGGAGGATCTATCTTATAAAATATCTAACTGAAACTTGAAGGCTATATCTGGAGACAGCTATAGCAGGAACTGAGTTCGTACAAATATTAACAAGATCTAAACCAAGTGAATCTGTGAAATGAGCACATGACTACTCTGGTAAGAATTACTTCTGAGGTTAGCTAGAGCTCTGTAGCTAACAATATATAATATTAAGTAATATGTACCTCAAAGAAGATCTAAGCCATGTAATAAATAGATCTGCAGATAATCTAGCTAGCTTAAGCAGTTAGCTATAGTGATGATATTAGTTTGGGATAGGCAGAAGGGTTAATGATCAGAGTATTTAAATAGATAACTCATAGGCGAGTTGCAGATATGGCAGCATAGTGTAGAACCAACAGATAGTCAATCATTTATATAGCAGACTACTTAAATTAGATAATGACTAAAGTTGTATATATAGCTTATTATATACTTATCATGTAATTGTAAAACCTTAGGAAACTATTCATATAATAGTTCTGTAATAACAAACTAATAAAATCTAATCAGCCAAGGAAGTAGCCTTAATAATAAAAAAAAAAAATAAAAAAAAATAAAAATAGAAGACTCTTCTTATAGAACAAAACTATTTAATAATTCTTAAACTACTAATACAAAATTTTAATATTTATTTTAACTAATCTCTTAAATTTATAATTTTATAAATATTAACAAAATTTAAAATAAACTAAATTAAATATTCTACAAAATAGTACTCAAATATATTTTTTTTAAAATATTAGAGCTGATATAAAACTAAATCTTAATAATTACTAAAATCTTCTTTTTATTCTCAATATAAATATTTTATTCTATTGTAAGAATTTAAATATATTATAATAGTTTAAACAATAAGTTTTAGTTATAAATATAGTTTATAATATTAGTAATAAAAATATTTAAAATTTTAAATATTTTAGAAGTAGTAAATTAGAGAAAACCAAAAACTAAAGAACTTTATTAAAGCAAAATAGCAGTCTTTAAATATATTTTTTCTCAATATAAATTAATAAAATATATAAATAGAAATATATATTTAAAACATAAATTAAACTTGATATAACCTTCTAGAAAAGACTTATAAAATATAATAATATTTGAAATATAATAATATTTGAAATATGAATAATAATAAAGATAAAAATAGAATAAAACCAATAATATATAAGTAAAACCTTAGCTATTTCAGCTTTTTTTTTTTTTTTTTTTTTTTTTTTTTTATTTATTTATTTATTTATTTATTTATTTTCAACAAGCTATTTGCAGAATTTTATTAAGTTATTATTTTCCAATTATATTTGTTAGTAAGGATATAATTGACTATATGTACAACTTTAATCATTATCTATTTATAGATTCTACTATATAGATTACTTACCAATTGCTATACCTAGTATCTGCCTGTAGATACTCTATTTAAACCTTCTAATATTATAGTGAAACTCTATATTTAATCTAATATTTTTATATCTATACTAATCTTGTGCTATCTTATTTGAGAACCACTTAGACCAACTTGTATCTCAAATTTTCTTCATAAAACTGAGCTCTATCACAAGGTATCCTAATGTATCCTATTCTGGTGAAGGCTTGCAAATAACCTCAACTATACTATACTATATTCTAATTAAGCTAGCATATACTCTTATCATTGTTTATATAAATCTAGTTCTTTTTGTAGCTTTCTACTAGATTGGTCTAGTTGTTTTGAATATTTCACAAGATAAATTCTCTCAAATCTAGTTAGCTGCCAAGCCAAGATGGTGTTGCCATTTATATAATATTATATCATACTTGACTTTTTTGTTATACTATGAACTTATCACACTCATTCAGTTTGTATCCTTTGTACATAGACTTCCTTCAGATCAAGTATCAAACTAGTATAACTATTGAAATCTGTATTACCTTATCTAACTCAGAATTTCTACTATACTAGTTCTCTGCTCGTTAATCTTATTAAGATTTATTCATATAATATTATATCACACTTGACTTTTCTGTTATATTTCCAATACTTAATTAATATTAGTACTATATGATTTACAAAATTATAACTCTAATTAGATGAACTCTTTCTCGTACATCAATTTTCCATAAAAAACAAATATGAGAAAGAAAAAAGAAAAATTTTTACAACAAAACCTACTACTATAATTAAATAACTATATAATTTTTAACACCCAACAACAACAAACACTGCTACAAAATTAAACATAATAGAGAAGTAGTAGCTCATACTTCAACTACTTCTTCTACACTGTTGCTGACTAAGTTAGCAACTACTAAAACTAATAACGAAAACTTGAGCAGAGCTTCAACTAGCTCTCAAACAAGAACAAGAAAAATAGTACATCTCTACACAGTGAACTACGACAGTATGGAAAAACCAACAACAAAAAGAAAACACAAAATTAATAATGATAATATTACTAATATTATAACAACTTCTATAGATACAAATTTTGAGGAAAAAAATTTCGAAAAAAATTTTGAAAAAAAGGAAAATTCTAGCTCACCCCCAAAAATTGCTAATATGATATCAATATCTGATACAACAAACCCAAATATAGATATACAACAACAAATTAATGAAAATATTCCTACAGATCATGCATCCCAAACTAGTTCAGATTTATTTTTAGATATTCCTATAACTAATATCATTGCATCTACTTCTAGGTCACATGCAGTATATACAAAAAACAACAAATAGAATATACTCGAGTTAGGCTCTGACCCAGATTTGTAATACAAGAAATTAATACTAAAATAGATAATCACTTAACTAACAACGATGATACTTACTCAACTGATACAATACTTGAAGAACATTCACAAAAAAAAAATGTCATATAGTCAAGTAGTCTCTAAAGACCTTCCAAAGAATCTTAAAAGAACTTCTAACAAATACTTGAATTATGATAAAGAACAAGTATGGAAAAAATATACAAGAAGCTCTCGAACAAATTAGAGCAGAAAGATTAGAATTATTTGATCCAAGCTTATAGACATGCACAAAGATTAAAAATGTATTAAGCTCACCTAAAGACTTAAAAGAATTTATTAGATATAAACTTACTATAAGACCCAATATCCACTATATTCCAAGAGCAATTGCTGCAAAATTTTATCATCGTGATATAGCTTTTTTTAGAAGTTTTACTAGAGTAGTCGCTATTAGACCCTAATATTAAAAAGAGTTCAACGAGTTGTTTACAGATACTCTAGAAGCATACAAAAAACAACATAATATCTTAGCAACAAACAAAAAAAATCGTGACCAAATATTCGAACTACTATGATCAAAGCTAGCACTAGACTATTTGACTAATATAGATTTTAATCTATTAGATACTTGAGAAATTACTAGATATATTCTATATCTAACTGGATTTGCAAAAATCTCACAACAACTAGACTTCGATACAATTAGACAAATAGTCTCTAGTCTTATTGATGAAACTCTGTTACCTCTATTATCTGAACCCTCTCTAATCCCAGCTTACTTGCGAGATGCCATTCCTTTTGATTTACTAATCTCTAATAGACAAACTATTATATCTATAATCAAAACTCTGCGACTAATATTTTTTTTCAACAGAATGCCTGATAGTTATATCTCTGATAATCGAGAGCCACTATCTAATTCATATTAAAATCTAAAAGAAGGATTGAGAGATCTCTTTCTGATCGAAGAGAGAGCAGACTTAAAAAATCTAACTAAATACAAAGAAGCTCTACAAGAATTCTACATTTTCTGAAAAATTTTACCTAGTTACTTCGATCTGCTAGCACCAAAATGTCTACTACCTACTACTTTACAAGATTTAACACTCATACTTTGAGAAAAATTTTCTTTTTTGCCTAGAAATTAGTAAGATTTTAAAGAATATGTCAGAATCCTGAGAATGAAATACTTCTTTACAGAATTATCTAATGATTACATTATTTCTCGCAAACATCTACCTCAGAATCCAACAAGCTTAAAACTATCTAACTTCACTTTCTCTTTGAGAAATAAGGAAGAAGTCAATATGTTCGAAAAAGTCATCTCATCAACATATAATATTCCAATACCTTTACTACTAACATACTGTGATTTCAACTACACAGTTTTCTCAAATCTTCCAGAAAACCCTGACCTGGTTACTAAAGTCAACTTAATACTACCAATTTTAACACCTAAAGAACTAAGCATAACAGCTAAAGCTTTACACGAATACTATTACTTCTACTCTTTACCTCAATCTTGAATTGAGATACAAAAAAAAGAAACACAAACAGATACAGAACAAGGTCTATCTAGATTACCTTCAACATAAGAATAGCTCAATCTAATATTAAAAAAAAAACCAATTAAAGATATAAATATCCCTATAAAAAAATACCATAATATTCCTACTACAATTGAAGCTTTATGACAACACTTCTTCTTCAATATAACACCAGAATACATCTTTGATCTAATAGACTTGCCTGAATCTTCTTTTGATATCTTCAATATGCAAAAAACAACTTCAATAATAACTAACATAAACATATAACAAACAAAACAAATTCTCTTATGGAGAATCAATGAGCACACATCTTCATACAAACACTCTGCTTGTAGCAGAAAATGTGAACGAATTCAAACTATTTGAGATCAACATACAAGAAAAAATTAATATTATCACACATAACATTAGAGGAATAAACAATATCCTAAAGATACAAAATTGAATTGAATACTGCGCAGAATCAAACTTACATATAATATCTATTACAGAAACAAAATTAAGAGATTCTGTAACAAAATCATTTTCTAACTCTCTATATAAGATATATACTTCAAACTTTCAACCTTATAGATCAGAACAATGAGAAGCTAGCCTAGAAACAGCATTAATAGTCTGTAATCAATTACAACTATATATTCATAAAATTAATACCATCCCAGGAACAGCAATTTGTCTTGACTTCTTCTTTCCAAATAACAACAAGATCTGTATTATTTCAACTTATCTTCTATCGAACTACTCAACACTACTTAAATATACTCAATCACAACTATTCAACTAGATTACAGAAGCCAAAACTAAAAACTGGCACTTAATTATCCTAGAAGATTTTAATGCAAACTAATACAGAAATCTACAACTTCAAATCTTCACAAATCTAAAAGCAGCCAATATGTCTAGCCTTATTGAATTTCACAATATTCAAATACCTACTTGGCAAGGCCCTACTGCAAATAGCCAAATAGACGACCTCTAGATTTCTTCAGATCTATTACTTGTGATTGATCCTCCATCTCTAATCAATGCTACTTATATTTCTAATAGTGACCATTGTATCTTAAGCACTTCCTGGCATACTAGATTTCTACCACAGAAAAATCCAAGAAACAAAAAGAAAAAAAGAAAAATCTACTTCTTCGAAAAAATGACAACAGATGATTGGGAGAAATTCACCAACTCTTTAGATATCTACTGAATACAACTTTCAATATTTAATAATATCGGAAAAGAAAACATAAATAAGGCATAGAATATTTAGGCATCAAAAATCAAGGAAACAATAAACATACTTATTCCATACACCTTCACTACACTAAAAATGTTTTATGCCCTATCTTTAAAAGCAACCAAACTCCATTCTGCTCTCAAAAATATCAACAAATACTTACAATATCTATTAAACAACTCTCCAGACTCCTTATCCAAAGCGAACTATCATCTGCTCAAAACAAACAAGCTTGCAGAAACAGATATTTCCCTAATAACTCAAGAACAACTCAACTCTTCTCTCACTGAGATAATAAATCAAATACAATAATACAAACAGACAATATGACAAGCTCAAAATTTTGAAAAAAAACAAGAACAAAATAAATGTATAAAATTTTATTTAAACTGAAGATATTATGACTTTAAGGATAATACTAGCTGTATGATAGATAGCATTCTACAAAGACGAAAAGAACCAGTTAACTTTGAAAAAATTATTCAAGATGAAAAAATAATTACAAACAGTAAAGAAATCAAAACAGCCGTATGCTCATACTTCAAAGACTGGACTAGAAGCAACCTACCAGATAATATTTTCTGGAAAGAATGGAGCCCATACTATATTTCACTCAACAGTATTCAAACCAATATTTATGATACACTTCTTACTCCAATTACTCAAGCTAAGCTCATACAAACAATAAATTCAGCACCAAAAAACAAAGCAGCTAGCCCTCTAGGAATCACAAATGAAGTCCTTCAACACCTACCTTCTACAGCCCTTACAACTTTGCTAAATATTCTAAACAGTTGCATAATATATGATGTTATCCCTAATCAATGGTTACAAGCTAACATCTGGCTAATTTCAAAAAAACAAAACTACAATTACGAACTTAATTCAACTCATCCTATTACATTAATAGATCACACAAGGAAAATATTCACTAAAATCTTAACAAACTAACTAACTAATATTCTTGTCTACCAACAGATATTATCACCTTATAACTACGCTGCCTTTCCTCATCAATCTACTCTCCAACCCATCTCTCAACTTACCTATATTCTAGAGAATGCGATAATAAACAAAAAAGAAATCTGAATCCTTTCACAAAACATGTTCAAAGCTTTTGACTCAATTCATATACCAATACTACGCAAAGCCTTAGAAAGAATCTGTATTCCAGAAAAAGCAATAAACTTACTAGAATATCTTCTCTCTCACTGCACTAATAGAGTCATTACAAGCTTGGGACTAACTGCACCATACCTAGTTGAGGATAGCATAGACTAAGGAGAAACAATCTCTCCTCTCCTATAGAAAGTCTACTATGATCTACTAATTTCTAGAATACATAAAGAATATCTGAGCTACAACAGCAAGATAACTACATCACTCACAAAAGAAATTCATACCTCTGTAATAGTATACATGGATAACTCTCTTTGGATAGCTCCAAACAGAACTATACTTACTAACATTCTTAACATAGCCTCTTTATTTTACAAACTTACTAATATCAAAGTCAATCCTCTAAAATCAATGCTAGTTACAAACTTAACAAATTCAGATAATTTAATAATTTTTGACAACCAACAACTACTTGCAATAACAAAAGAAACACCTTTTAAATATTTGGGAGCATGGTTCTTAACTAACAAAAAACCAAAAGTAGTTCAGAATGAAATTATCGCTGAAGTTATGATTAATCTGAAGAAGTTACAATTTGCACAAATAACTAAGAGATAAGCAATTTATATAATAAATAATGTTATTATACTACATCTCTTATACTGACTACACTCTTCCTTTTTATCACCAAAACAAATCAACTTTATTAACAAAACTTGTACTCAGATAATTAAATACAAGGCAAAACTAGCAAGAGGTATACTAAATTCTTTCCTGTTCAACCCAGATATTTATGCACTAAACAATTTAGTACAAGCTCAACTTTCATCTATGATTTCTACTTTACAAAAAAATCTGAATCGAGCTGATTTTAATTCATCCTTCCTAAAGATTAGACTTCAACAACTACAAGACTCAGCTTTGACTAATATCTCTATCCTTATAGAACTACTAGTCTTTCC
>CAJVPM010001030.1:0-13546 GCA_910592325.1 Scutellospora calospora
GAAACTTATTTTAATCTCTTTAATTTTAAGATACTATAATGATGTCTTTTCTTATTTCTGAAGAGCCCAATTCTTATAATATCAACTACTACTATACTAGATATAGAAATTATCATAGTATTGGAATGACTAAACTCAGCCCTAGAAATTATACATTTTACCTACTGATATTGATCCAAAAACATGTAATCTAGTTTAACTAAAAAGCATCACTACTTCAAAGTTACTACTCAACTACAATTAGCTACTTGCTTATGTAGTAAATACTATACCAACTTTATCTTTCATACTACAAAATCTCTTCTCAAACAATCATAGAAACAGCTCTAATGAAAACCTCTCTACTTATCTTTGCTAAACATTTTAACATAATTACTAATGAACTACAAACCTCACCTCTTTTCAAATAATAACAACAATCTATTAGTAACCTCAAAATTCTTTTTTCAAATTTTAACACTTGTCTAACTTCTTCTAAAATTAGTTCATACTTATAACATTACTATAAATACCTCTGCTACAAACAAAAAACTATTCTATATATTTACCTTGTTAATACTAAACACGTACCTGATTATACACAATATATAATCTTTAAAAATTTCTTATTATATCGCAATTGTATTTCTAAACTCTGGAATATCAAACTTATTATCAAATCTCAAACCTCATCACTAAACAAAAATCAGTACTTGTAGTAATAAAAATAGCTAAAATGACTTCAAAGGAAAAAATTACTCTTCTTATAACTATTTTTCCTAAACTATCTAATTTCAAGTCTAATAAATCTAAAGACAATATCTTGAAAACTACAATCAAAGATAAAAATAATAACTACTACTTAAACTAAATAGAAACAGATAAAATTATTCCTAACAAACTTACTAAAACACTTCTAACCTTTGATTGAATTGAAAACTTTCTAATTTTCAGGAGTATAGAAACTAATACTAAACTATAAACAACTCTCTTACACAATTTATTCAACTTTCTTAAAAATTACTTACATAACTTTTATTCTAGAAAAGAAACCAAACCAGCTACTGAAACCTAAAATACCTCTAAAGCAACCTTTAAACAACTTCTTAGAACAATAGCTAAAGCTTGTCTAAAGTTTTTAACAAACTTTAGATTCTAAAGCAATCTAAATATTAATCCTTATACTACTATACCTTTTAATATACTCGAAAATACTCTTAAAAAACTTATTCATAAATTTATAACTATCTTATTCACAAAACTTAACTATAGTACTATTTTTGCTTCTGAATTAACTATTCTCCTTTATAAAACAAAAAACTGAATACAATTTTGTATTAACTTAGCACATATTCACTTTTATCTTTCTGAAAATTATCATGCAATTGACTAAAAAAAATTGCTGATAATTTTAACTTCATCCCTAAATGTTTTATCATCAATTCTGCAACTGTAACTATAGACAAAAATAAAAAATATCTAACTATTAAATCAGATAAAAAATTTAATATTCAACTTCTCTTTAATATCTCTAAATCCTTCTTCTTACAAGTTTAGAATATTCTATTACTCAAAAATTCACTTGAACATTTTAATGAATAGTTCAAAAACTTCTTCCCTATATATAACTAACAATTCTCTAATCCTCTAAACCAACAAAAAGTATATAATACTTTAAAAGATTGGATTAGACAACAATTTATTATCCAACTCAAATACTCCTTTTAACTCAAATTGATTTTCAAAATCCTCTTAATAGTTTTAAATAATGAACAGAAGTCATTCACTTCTTTAACTTCCATGTTCTAACTTGTAACTCTAAAAATTGTCCTTATAATTATAAGGGTAAACATGATTTTTCTGCTCTATACAAATTACATTTTAGATGATCTTATCAAGAATTTTCAAAAAAGATAATAAAATTTGAAAAGTACCTACAATTGATCCTTCAACTTTTTAAATTGATAGGAAAAATAAAACAAGTTTCTCAAAATTTATTCCTACAAAATTATTTAATAAACTAACTGATCAAGCAGAAGACTTTATTTGCAAATAAAATAAAGTTCAACCAAATCAAAAATATTGAAGTTACTATTTCTACTAATACTTAAATACCTACTATCAAACTGCTGCTAAAAACTACAATATTGCTAATCTTTTCAAAGAAGCTACAATTGAATATATTATAGCTAAAATAGTTAATATATACTTCTTAGCTTGTATAATTACTTATTTCGATATTATTAAAGACCAACAAATACCACTATCTTAAATTATTAAATTTTATAAAGAACAAGCTCTCCAAAGCAGAAAACATTCTCTTTAAAAAATTTAATATTGAATTTATGGAACCTTCTTTATTAGAAGATTCTCTTTTCTTTTTAGAAAATTCCTTTTGATAACTGAATCTTCTATATCCATAAATTTAGCTACCAGCTTCAAAATTTCAACATCAATTCTACTTTTTAATGAACTAGCTAATAATGCTAAAAAAGAATTTATGTCACTTAATAATTCTACAACTAATTCTAAATGACGAACATACTACTTTTATACCTTTTTTAAGGCTTTTCTCTCAGCTATAAGTAAAAATAATTGTATCTATAAGCTAAGCCAATATAAAGCAATTATAAAAGTTACTCAAGATCTTATTGATACACATTATCTTGTACATATTCTCATATTCTATTATATTTCATATTAAAATTCTATTAGTTTATCTCAAATTCGTTTTAAATACAAAACAATATTTTATCTCTAAGTCCAACAAATAATTCATGATAAATTTAAAATTACTTTTAAACAACTAAAATCTATTAAACAATCTCTACTCTTCAATACAAATATTATTCAAGATTCTTTTTCTTTACAACAAAAAGATAACATAACTAAGGTGACTATTGAGTTAATACCTAAAGTCCTAAACTTTCTATGCAAAAATTACTACTCAAAATTTCTAAAAGTATTTTCTGTAAATTATATAGATACAACCACTATCTCTAAAATAATAATGTCCTCTATATCTTGTAGACTATTTTTAGAAGAGAATGTAATAAGTAGACAAGTAGAAAAGTCTATTTATATGAAGGACTAATTTTATAATAGCAAACTCAATATACAGAGCAGGTTTTGATATCTTCTGCAACTGTGAGAACTGGGTATACAACGAGCACCCTTAAAAAAGACTCTCAACTATCTTTAGTTACTAATACTCCAATATCTACTGAAGAAAACCTATACTATAACAAATATCTTTTATATTATAACTTACTTCTACTACAAAGTTCACAAATACTTAAATCCTTTTATCAACATTTTTAACAAACTAATCATACTCAAAATCTAAAAATTCAATTAATATGACTAAAACTAAAACTCATATCTATATTAAATATAATAAAAACCTTCTTCTAAATCATACTATTCTATCTTTTTAATATTAACTTCAATATCTCTATTTGCTATTAAAATCAAACTCAATTGATACTTCTAATTCAAATAATAATTCTAATAACAATATCTCAATAGAATATACTTCTCTTGCTTTAAAAATAGCTTCTATAAATATTAATAGTCTTCTACAATCTAACAAACAACTTGCTTTAACTAAAACTCTTAATAATAATTCTTTTAAAATTTTAAGAATATCAGAAATATATTTCTCTACAATACAAGAAAACTTTTTCAGCAAAAATATCCAAAATTATAAAAGCTATTAGAATTCTTATACAAATATACATCAAGCAAAAGTAGAGATACTCATTCATCAAAATATTACAAAATATATAGCTTGAACACATAGCTATTATGAACATATCATTGGCTTAGACCTCTATTTCAAAAACCAACTAATTAGTCTATTATAAGTCTATGTTCCAACATCTGAAAAAAAACAACTTCACAAAGAAATTCAAGAAAATATAATCTCTCTAATACAAAATACAAACTATAAAACAATAATTATAGGAGACTTTAATGGTGTTTCTGATATTCCTAAAATTTCATAAGAACTATTATTAAGAATTTCAGTTAAAGCAAGTTGTTTGTTAGATTGTAAAAGACTGTTAATATTTATAGAAGCTATTTTTAGAGTAAGAAAAGTATATTCTATTAAAGTATTGTTATAGAATTGTTATTTGTATTAGAAGTGTCAATTGAATTTGATTTTAATAGCAAATAGAAATATTGTAGTTAATGTTGGGGAGATAGAATAGTATGATTTGAAAAAAAGTTTTCATTATAATTAATATAGATATGAGTTTCAGTTTTTGTCAAGTTAATAGAAATTTTTGGATTTTGGATATGATTATTTTGTTAAAAATATTAATAGAAAGATTTAAGTATTTGTGGACTTTGGAGTAGAGGTAAGTTATGATGTAAGAGATACTTATTGTAGTATAGGTTTTCTTTAGTAGATGTTAGAGTATTGATAACTGAAGATAGTTAAAAGTCTTCTGTAAAGGTGCTCACCATATATCTAGTTCTCACAGTTGTAGAGGATATCAGAGCCTGCTCTGTATGTTGAGTCTGGCTGTTATAAAATTAGTCCTTTGCATAAATAGACTTTCCCACTTGTCTACTTACTACATTCTCCTCTAAAAATAGCCCACAAGAAGTGGAAGACATCATTATTTTAGAGATAGTGGTTGTATCTATGTTATTTACAGAAGACAAATGTAGAAATTTTGAGTAGTAATTTCTGTATATAAAAGTTTAAGACTATTAGAAGTTGATTCAATAGTCACCTCAGTTAGGTTATCTTCTTGTTATAAAGAAGAAGATTCTTAAATAATATTTGTATTGAAGAGCAGAGATTGTTTAATAGATTTTGGTTGCTTGAAAGTAATTTTAAATTTATTATAAATTATTTGTTAGGCTTGAGGGTAAAATGTTGTTTTGTATTTTGAGCGAATTTGAGGTAAACTAATAGGAGTTTGATATGAGATATAATAGAATATGAGAATATATACAAGATAGTGTATATTAATAGGTTCTTGAGTAACTTTTATAATTGCATTATGTTGGTTTAGCTCTGAGATACTATTATTTCTGCTTGCAGCTGAGAAAAAAACCTTAAAATAAGTATAAAAGTAGTATGTTCGTTGTTTAGGATTAGTTGTAAAGTTATTAAGTAATATAAATTCTTTTTCTGCAATATCAGCTAGTTTATTAAAAAGTAAAATTAGTGTTGGAATTTTGAAGCTAGCTTGATATTTTTAATTTTCATCAAATATTTTATAGTTAAGAGTAGAATGAATAATAGTAAGTTTTTTGTTATCATCATTGATATTTATTTTTGAAGTAATAGTGAAGTGAATGAATGAGTTTTTGAAGATATTTTTAGATATAATAGAAAAATCATATTTTTGTTTATTAGTAATTAATGAGTATGTTTGAGTAGTATCGAAATTACAAGTATGAAAATAGAAGAGAGTTGCTTTAGTAGATTGTTTAGAATATTTCTGTAGTGATAAAGAAGTAGAATATTCAAAAAATTCAAGAAAGAGTTTTTTTTGATAAGATAAAAATTGAAGATAAATTTGATGTTTAATATAGTTTTTTGTTTTGATTTTGTC
Source organism: Scutellospora calospora (assembly GCA_910592325.1). Classification (NCBI taxonomy): domain Eukaryota; kingdom Fungi; phylum Glomeromycota; class Glomeromycetes; order Diversisporales; family Gigasporaceae; genus Scutellospora; species Scutellospora calospora. Next base: position 5,556 of record CAJVPM010001030.1, read on the forward strand.
TATAAGGATGAATTGATAACTATAATTTTCAAAGAATGAATTATACTATTTTTCAAAAGTATAGTTATATTCTTTAAGAGAAACTATTTTGTATGAATTTAAAAAATATTGCTTAGGGATATTTAATTTAATGTAAATATTAAATTTGTAGTTACTTTTAACAGTAACTAGTAGTTTGTTTAGTTGATCTTTGTTAAAAATATAGTGAAGTTGAAAGCAGATAAGTTTGATATCTAAGTCTTTAGTAAATTATGCATAATTAATAGTTTGATAAGAATGGTTTAAATATAAGTGAAGATAAACAAAGTTTAGAGTAATACAAATATGATTTGGAATAGTATATAGTAAAATATTAGTATGAGAGCAGAAAATTTGTTTGTAGTTAAGTTTAGTAAACAAAATTTCAGTAAAAGATTCAAGAAGTGTAGTAAAAGTTAAATAAAGAGTATTAAAGGGAATTTTAATATTGTAGCTTATTCCAGGATTTGCTTCATAAATGAAATTTGTTAAAAAATTAGGACATTGGCTAGCAAGAGAGTGAAGAAGATATTTGAAAGTATATTTTAATTCTTGATCTATATTTTCAGAATTGGATGTAGTTTGTTGGTTGTTTTGTTGTCAAGTTTGGCCTGGTTTAAAATCTTTAAGATGAGGTTGAATAAATTTAAAAATTGCAAAAGTAAATAGAGTATTTAATTTTATATAGGGTTTCATTTATTCTGTAATAGGATAATTTGAGAACCAGTTAAGATCCTTAGAGTTATCACATGTAGATTGAGTTTTGTTAGTTAGAAATGAGGTTTTGATTTGTTTTAGAAAATTGTATTTGTCTTGTTTGGATTTGCGAATAAATTTAATAAAACCAAAAAAAAATTTTTGGTAGAAGTTAAGCGATTTGGTATTGGAAAGAGAAATTGTCATATTTAAGAAACAAGATTTATGAATTAATCTTTCCTTAATAATGATAGCAGTAGAGTCATGAATATGTTTTTTGTCAGGAAGAACTGCACAAGTAATATTTTGCAAATAACAAATTGCGCAAATATGGGGATACTAAGTATGAGCAGCAATAGAAGTTTTAGTTAAATTGATATTATCAACAGAAATAAATGTTGCTAAAAGAAATAGAATAGTAGGAGTAAATTGCAAGGTAAGTTTAATTGGAAATGGAGGTAAGAGTTTACTTTTATTAAATAGTTTTGTACTAAGATTAGTAATTGGAGCTGATGTTGTAGTAGGAGTTAGAGTAGATAGTCTGAATATATTATTATATTTGAATCTTTGAGAAGTAAAAGTAGTGTGATATTTTCTACATAAACAAGTTATAATTTATAGTTGTTCAGGTATACACATCTAGTGACAGTTTTGTTTTGCTAGTTCGCATTATTATAGATTAAAGCAAGCAATAAGGACTTGTACTTTGCTTGTATCTACTTCGACAAAGCCAATACCGTAATAGTCTGAGTAGTAGAAAAGAAAATGATTAATATTGTAAGAGTCTGAAGTAGAACTAGTTAAAGTAGGCATATTGGTAATATATTTTAAGAGTAAAATAATAAGAAATTTAAGAAGAATTGATTAAAATAAAAAACTAGAAAAAAGTTGAAAAAGGGGTATGACAAATAAGAGGTATAATAAATAATAAATGTGATGAATAAAAGATATAATAAATAAAGATGTGATGAATAAGAAGTGATAGATAAGAGGTGATAAATAAGTGAGTAATGGTAACATATTACAACAAAGTTGATAAACGTATAACAAGGTTTTGTACTAAAAATAAAAAGAAACTAAAATTAGAAATTAGTTATTTTCATAAAAAATTAATAATTTTAGTGTAATATTGATTTATAAGCCTGTTGTAACCCATTTGGAACATGTTAGAGTTAACCAGATCAAGAGAAATTCTCCAAAAATTTGCAAAAAAAAGAGCAAAGTTATTTTGCAAAGTATTTTTAGAGTTTTTTGAATAAAAAATTAAATACTGATCTATTTTTTATGTATTATATATAAAAATGAAGCTAAAAGTATGCTGAATCTTTTTGTATTAAGTAAGAAAAGCTAAATACTTAATAGAATTTTGAGATATTGCCTTTAGAGCATTTCTACGCTTTAGTTAAAATATTTTGTTAAAGAGCCAGTAACAAAATATAAAACTATACCATTTAGATATAAAATTATGTTTAGAACAACTTTACTTAAGCGGCCAAAAGTAGTTTACTTAGTAGAATTTCAGATATTGCAAGTTTTTTCTAAGAAAATTTGGTACAAGTGATCATTAGAAAGAGTTAATAATTTGTATCTCTAGCAAACTGTCCATTGGCATTCTATGTCTGAGTTTTCGGTATCTGATACTTTATCTTTGCTTAATTCAGTATCTGAAGAACTCAAACTCTGCATATTTTGGTTATAACTTTCTTTGTATATCTTATTATAATATGTTTTTCTTTTTTCTGTATTTATTTCTTTACTCTCTGTTGTTTTGTCTTTCTTTTTTGCCTAGTTGAGCCTAGTATTAGAATAGAATACTGCAAACTTTGTGCTGTTTATGTAGTCTCTTTTATTTTTAAAGTATACAGTTGTACTTCTTCTGTTATTACTGTTAGAATTTCTAAAAATATATAATGTTTTAGCACCTGTATGTTTTACTTGTCTCTATAAAAGAACTTCATTAGTGTCTTCTAGCAAGTTAAGCAGTTTTCTGTTGAATGTATTATATGTTTTTAGCTCCTCAAGATTGCATTTTTCTACTGTAACCCTGACTAGTTAATCTTTCATAAAAGGCAAGCACTATGTCTCTGCTAGAACTTTTGTATTTGTTGCATTAGAAAGAAAGCTTACTTCTGCTCTTGTTTTATCACAGGACTCTTTAATCATTTCTATATGAGATACTCTTCTTAGATGCTATATTGCTTCAAAGATCTGAGATCTTCTTACTCAGGTTAGTAGATCCTATACTGTTATATAGTCTTCATTTGTTTCTAATATTCTTTTTTTGTCTTGTCGATTGAGTATTGAATTGTTTTCTAATACGGCCATATCTTTCAAAGCAGAGTATCATAATATTTTTTCTTTTCTTTGTTTAAAGATTTCTTTGAGCTTTTTCTTTGCTTGACTTTCTTGCTCAGCTTTGCTTTCTTCTTTTTTTGCATTATTTGGTAATTTTTCTTGTGAATTTTTGTTTGTAGATGTTTACTAAGTCACCTCTCATATAGTTCTCAATTTTTTGAAGTCTTCTTTAGAGTTTTCTAATTTTACTCTTGCTTCTTTATAACCTTTTTCATAATTGAAGATGATTATATACTAGAGGTTCTCTTTTTCAAATTTCTTAGAAATCTTTTTTAGGTGTACATTCTCTCTAAGTAACTATCTAAGTGATTTTTCTCTCTGCTCTAAATTATCACTAAGCACATTTATAGTAGCTACTTTTGTTTTGATATTTTCTCTGTTTACACAGCTTTCTTTTTTTGAAGCCTATATACTTTGATCTAGAGAAACTTCTTTATAGACTTCTAGATCTACTTCATTATCTGCTTGCTTCTTAGCTTCTGAATTTTTTTGATTAAATACAGTGCTTCCTGTAGTTTTGCTTGTTTTAATATCTTCTATATCCTTAGATATGTTGCTATCTGCTTTGGTAGTTGATATGAGTTTGCTATTTAGGCTCTTTAATTCTGTATAGCTTTGAGAGAGTACTGATATATGCAGAGTTACTTGTTCTTCTTCTTTCACTTTCATTTCAAGTTCTTCTGTCTTTACTTCTACTTCTTCTGTATAACTTATTCTTTTCTCTTCTTCTGATTCTATTAGAGTTCTTACTCTATTGAAACTATCAGTTATTGTAGCTCTTTTAATTACTACATACTATTGCCTAGCTATTTTGACAATTTCTAATTCTATACTTATCAACTCAGCTACTATTTTGTCTAGATACTCTTCTAAGCCTAGTACTACATTGCTTCCTTCTATTGCTATTTCTTTACTATATTTTTTAATCATTTCTTTGATTAGTCTCTTAGTCTTTTCTTTTTTCCATATTTTATTCTTCTAGTTTGCTCTCTAATAAGTCTATATGAATTACTTATTTAGTCTAGAATGCTTTTTCCTTGTTTGAAACTTTGTATGTTAAATCTCAAAGTGACTTTACCTTTTTCTTGAAATTCTTAGAGATTTTTTCTGATTGTCTGTAGTTTGTCTGGTTTTGATCTTGCATATACCATCTATATTTTAGATCATTTATTATTATTATTATTATTATTATTATTATTATTATTATTATTATTATTATTACTAAGTTATTATTCTTAAAAAAAAATTTCTTAAAAAAAAAAAAAATAAGCTATATGTTTACATTATAAATTACTATTTCATATTATGAAAACCAATTCTATAATTTTATATAGCTTTATTTTCATTCAGGTTTAGTAAATTCATAATTTCTATATTTTATAGAAATAACATTTAAGCTCATCGATATTAACATTTTACAATATGCAAATTCATTAAAAAATTAAGAAAAGTTTATTACTAACTGCAAAATAACTCATTCTAATTTTTAACGCAAACTAACAGTTTCGTAGATTATTATAATAGAACATAAGTACAGAAATTTAATACTTATCAGTTCTAAAGTTATTAAATCCTAAAATAAAAAAATTTTAATATGCTTAACCAAACAATTGCTTTAATCTCTAGAAATTTTTAACTAACTGTAAAGACAAGTAACCTCGAAATCAATAACATAATGTACAGTTGAATTAAGATTCACAAAAGATATTTAGAAATCTTTTATATATATCATACTTGTAATTAGTACAGATCATTCCTGGGATTCAGTTCTAAAATTTTTATAAAATCGTAATCCATTATTTAAAAAAAATCCTTAAAATGATTTTACTATTAGAATACTTATTCTAAGAACTATAATTCATCCTAGTTATAGATGATACTAGAAAGTTCAGTTGAGTTAATAATCAATATCACTATCTCAGCTGCTGTAGTATTAAGCTATTATGAATAAAATGATCTAATCATTCATTTTCTTTAATATATATATTTTTTAATTTCATTATGATTTGACAAATTTGTGCTATAATTTATATTACAGTATTACTAGTACATGCTGTAGCAGTAATATTGATCATCAACTTGAACTGTGTGAGGGCTGCTCTAGTATTGTTTTAGTAATACTCAACCATTGAATGCAATTTGAAATTACCTATTAAATCATATATAAATATAAATAATAGTTATATTCAAAAAATTATTTTTGCAAAATCAAAAACTTATAACATTACCAAAATACTTAGAAATTTTGATTACTCTTTTTTTTTATCCTAATTCGCACTTCCTACAACTAGGGATGTTAATCAGTTCTACAGTAATAACAGCTAACTTTGAGCAAGATTTGTAAAAAATTGATATTTTTAACTAGTATTTGTTTAATAAATTATAGAAATATTATTTTTCTACAATAATTTCTAATATAAGTTTATCAGTTTTTGTATTAGTTTTTGAATAACTTAAATAGGACTAATTAGAGACTAATTAGTATAGAGGAAATTTAGCTGATCAGTTCTTAATTAGTCTCATCTAAAATACTTAAAAACTAATACAAAAACTGATAAACTTCTATTAGAAATTGTTGTAGAAAAATAAAATTTCTATAACTTATTAAATAAACACTAGTTAAAAATATCAATTTTTTTTTACAAATCTTGTTTAAAGTCAGCTGATAATTACTACAGAACTATTAACAGTACAGTTTCATATTTAGTTATAATTAATATTCTATATATAGGATCTTTGCTAGGAAAATGACCTTCTGAAATTATATAGATTTATGAATAAAATTTAAATTTGCTAGCAATCCAGTAATCTGATTTGAATAAACTTTTTTTTATTTTATTGATTTTTCTAGGCTCTGAAATAAAAAAAAAGTTTATTCTAAATTGGATTACTAGATCACTAGCAAATTTAAATTTTATTCATAAATCTATATAGTCTCAGAAGGTTATTTTCTTAGCAATAGTTATAACTTATTATATAGCCAGTTTATATTTAGTAAAATCAAATAATTTCTTAATAAGTTGAATGTCTGTGATAATCCCAAATTGGAAACTATTTTACTTGTATGCAGTCCATATCCTAATAAGATTAAATATAAATTCAAAGCTAATCGTATTAACCTAAGAAGTATAATTATAATTAGGATTAGCATTATAAAGGAGCGAATCAAAAAATAGCATGAGTAGTATGTAAATTAAGAAATAGTGTGAGTAAAAAATAGCGTAATTCAAGAAATAGTATGAGTTTGTATCAAAGCAAAAGTATGCAGACTACTTTGAAAATTTTAAGCTATATCCTAAAAGATCAATTATTATTCAAGTTGACGCAAATTATTGGCATGAATTAAGAAATAGTGAAGTAAAAAAATAGTGTAACTCAAAAAATGAGTTCATATCGAAGTGAAAGTATGCAGACCTCTTTGAAAGTTTTAAGTCATGTCCTAAAAAGACTGAATGCTATCCAAATTAACTTAATATGTACTAATAGTAAATAATTGTATTATGAGAGTGTAAATTAAGAAATAGCATGAGTAAAAAATAGTATGAATAAGAAATAATATAGAAGTGAAAATAAATAGCGAATAAGAAAAAGAAAATTATTTAAAGGTTTTGATAAGGAGGTTTAGTGCATAAACTAAAAATCGTAATATATAAAAAAGTATTAAAAACTCTCAAAATCTACCTCAAATAAATTTCAGCTCTAAGTAATAAAATTTATAAAAAGTATTAATACATGTAGTTAAAAACAATTTATCATATAAAACATATGTTATTAATACAAAATTTAACTACTTATTAATAATAAAAACTAAATTGTATATTTTTGTTCTTGCTATATTAATATTTTTTCAAACATTTAATCTATAAAAAAAAAAAATATTAAGATGCAACAGTTTAATACTAAAATTTTAAGTTCAGGTATTATAGACTTTCAATTGCATTATGGAATTTGGTTTAGAGCCTGGTAGGAGATAGTTCAAATAAAATTAAAAACAGAAACAAAAAAGTTTACAATACCTTATCATAAATATATATGTATTGAGTATGAGCTTAATAGTAAAAAATTCATTATTATAGTTTAACTGATAATCAAAATTCATTAAAACTCACATTTCAATATACTTGTAGTAATATTCAAAGCAAACTTGAATCATATCTATCAATAGCAGTTAAAACATATTATCAAAGTATTTTTGAAACAAAAACTAAATATTCTGGTTTGGTAGCTATAAGTTTCAAAAATAAGAATATTATTCAAGAATTGATTATTAACATAAACTTTTTTCTAATATTTATGTATATAAAAAAACTTTATATAGCTATAGCAAGTATTGGTAATCTAGATAAAGATAGATTTTATAGAATCAGTACTAGATTTGTTTCTATATTCACTACATGTTATTAAAATGCACAGTATCTATTTGTTTAAAAATTGAATAAAATCTGTGTATTTTAGAAATTTATTTAGAGTTAATATGTATTAATATAATAATAGGAACGACTTCAGATGAAATTTGGAATCTAGTAGAAGTTCTTAAAAAATTTGCTAAATCATATCTCTTTAGAATCATGAATATATTAGTTCAAGAATACCTACATACTTTAAAAAGTGAATCTCTAAGATGTAATATTAATAATTGGATTAATAAACAACAACTAGAAAAAGTTATTTAATCAGTATATAAAGTCAAAAAAACTTTTCAAAATACTTGCTCACTGACCACTTCTTTTTCATAATTGGCTTCAACAAAAAAGTTCTATCATTTAATTTCTGCTCATATTATAAACGATTTACTTGATAGGTTATGTTCTTAGTGAGAATGAATTATAAGGATAGTAGGTGATGTTGTAACAATACTATAATTTCTCTGTAATTTTTCTTTTTCATTATTTTTCTAAGTCTTTTCTTAATAACGTGCTAAT
>CAJVPM010001031.1:0-13545 GCA_910592325.1 Scutellospora calospora
TAGTCTTTTCTTTTTTCTACATTTTGTTATTCCAGTTTGCCCTCTGGTGAGTCTATATGAGCTGCTTGTTTGGTCTGAAGTACTTTTCTTTATTTAAGACTTAGTATAGTATATCTTGAAGTGACTTCGCCTTTTTCTTTAAATTTCCAAGAGTTTTTCCTAATTGCCTGTAGTTCGTCTGGTTTTGGTCTCGCATATACCGTCTATGTTTCAGACACATGATACATAATTTATCTGTAACGTGTTTTGTTTACCTTTTTTCACGTGTCTGTGTTATGTGAGATGATCTGCATTTCAGGGTTTGTTTGATTCCCCAAAAATTTTCTAAAAGTTTTCGTATTTTGTTCAAAGCTCGAACTTCTTCTATAATACTTAATTTTCTTTGGATTTTTTCTGTTCTTTTTACTTCAGTATATGTATTTCTTTCTTTTCTTCTTTTTTACTTAAGGAGTCTAATGCTTGTTCTTAGTAAAATCTTTAAGTTAACTTGATTTTTCTTTCTGCTCTAAAATTGGTTAGAGTGATCGACGGAGAGAGTTGTCTGCCTTTGTTATTTTATTTTATTATTACTCTTTAATTATTTTTAATATTAGTTTTTTTTTTTTTTTTCTTAGTTAACAAAATATATAATAGCTATAACTATAAATAACAAGTATTGTGACTTGTTAGTATATTTGTTAATTTGAATTTTGGAAACTATATGTAATTGCTAATAGTATAAAATTATAAGTAGTAAAGGCTTTTTGCAAGCTCTAGTCTATTTGAATATAATAGATGCTATCTTGTTTTCTGTTTATCTTGCTTTATATATAAAACAGAAAAGTCTTAGAATTTAAAGTTTTTACTACATATTGTAATTTATAAAAGGTCTTTATCTTCTAGTCTACTATAAAATCATAGGATCTAAATTCATTTATTCTTTATTTTTTTTATTTTATTTATTTTATTTTATTTTATTTATTATTTTATAATTTAATATTTATAATATTTAGACATAGAATTTATTTTAACAACAATTTTATTTTATTTTATTTACATTTATCTCCCTTCAAAAAATCCAAACTCTACTATTCTTTCTCTACTACTACTACTTTCACTATTATTATTATTATTATTATTATTATTTCTTCTCCTTCTTCTAATCTCATCTTCTAAATTTAATATCCAAGTCTGCAACCTACTTCTCTCTCTTAATAACCCTTTATACTCTGTATTTCTTATCTAACTTCTCAATATATTCTCTATAATAGTTTCTTGTTACACTTCAACTCTTTCTTCTAACTTATGAACCTAACAACATAAACTTCTTATCTCATGTATTAATCTGATTAATTTAAAACCAGATTTTAAAATATATTATTATTACTAATATAATATATTATCAATATATATCTTCTATTTTTAGTTTAGACTATATGCAAAGCTTTGAAAAGAGGATTATTTGAGCTTCTTTTTAAATGCTGATTAAAAGATTTTTTTTGTTCATAGTTGAAATAGTGAGATATTATTTTTATTATTATTATTCTTCTTCTTTAAAATTTTTAAATTTTTAAAATTTTTTTTAAAGTTTAATTTTATTAATTTTATCTGAAAAACTTTATATACTTTAATTTAATATTTCATATAACCAAATTTAAATTATTTTTTTAGACAATTGTTAGCAAATTCTTGCTACCTAAAAAGAGTCTGTGAAAAATTTTAAACATTAAGCAGTTGTAGGATAATAGTTTAGACATGTATATCTAGTTGATCCCTAGGTTAAAAGTTTAATTCTAGCTTAGAATATAGCAATCTTAACTGATAAATATAGGCAATATCCTTTAAATTTTTTTTTTTTTTTAAACTTAGATGATCTTGCCCTTCATTTTATTAAGAGATATACTAAATAAGTACAAAGACAAATACAGAAAATTAAAACTATTTAATTCTAAGACTGCCCTCTTCTTTGCAATTCCAGACTCACTTGGCTATCTAATTAGTACACAAATATGATCTGCAGCAGCAGCAAATTTTCCTCCTAGAACAATATGTATACTAAAGTACACAATCTTAATTCTAATCAAAAGAAGGCTACTACCAGCTATATCAAAAAAGCCTAGTTATTTGTTTTTGAATTTTAACTATTAAGCATACTCCCCTTTTTGGATCCAGTTTTTCACTTTGTTATTTGCTAACATAAGTATTCTTTTTTCTTTATTGGATCTTGATTCTTTCTTTAGGGCATTTGTGTCTGAAATGTTTTCTTTATTTGCTATTTCTTTTCTTTTCCCTTTACTATGTTTACTCTTCTTCTTTTGGCGATCAATTCTTTTCCCTTTTTCCTACTTTATTATAACTTCACAACGGAATTTCCACAGTCTTTCATAGAAATTTAACTAAAAAGAATCAATAAACCAAATCACTACCTGATTTGCTTTAGATTGGATACCAAAAGGTCTATTAATTCTTTGATACGTTTCTTATTAGTTAGACCCCAAAGATGTAGCTTTCTTCTTAGAATCTTCTCCTCAGAAGAAGCATCTAAAAAGATCTCAGCTAGGTCTTCACTTTTTATTGAAAGATTCCACTTTTCTAAGATTTCATATCCAACTTCTTCTATAATTATTGTTTCTATACGCTTCCAAATTCCTTGATATACCACACATTCTGCTAAATAACTAAATGTTTCCTTAGTTACACAATATGCTATACATGTTTCTCCTTTATAGAGGTCTGGTTTTCTTTGAAAACAAACATCACATGTTGGAAGCAGCTTGTTTAAACATTTTACTCTAAACATTAGTGCTTTACTTCTTTTTAGGCTCATACATTTTCTGCCTTAGTAGTTTTTGAGTACACTCCATAGGCTTTTCTAATTAATACCTTCATCGATATTACTTTCTAGCCTATTATGTATTACCTCTCTTGAGCTACTAAGTTCTGCTCATTCAGTTTCATATATTATTGCTGTTGTGATGTTTACGAAAGATCTGATCGAGCAATCTATGAGCTTACCCTCCTATTTTGGAAGGACCCTCAGATTATCAGTATTCATATCCCTAGCTATAACAGATGTATATGAACTCAGACCCTCTTTTGCTAATGCATCTGCTCTATCATTCCAAGGGTTATTACTGTGTCCTTTGACCTTTGTTAGACTGAGGCTGATGCTTTTTGCCTTGCAGCAGTCCTTAATTTGTCATATAAGACTGCAGTTCTTGATCTTAAACATTTCGCGTATAGTACCTACTGGTTCTGAAGCTTGCAGACTTTTTATAGCTACTTTGCTATCTGTGATGATGTTTAGGCTTGAATTACATAGTACTACTAAAGCTGTTGTCTATATCGCACCGAGCTTAGCACGAGTTGAAGAGGGCTAATCTATTAAACTATTACTAAAACTAATACTATCTTGACTACCTGTGTTCTCATCAACTACTACCTACCCTATTTCCATTTTGCTAAAAACTAAATTATCTGACTCTCTGTTTACCAATGAACTATCTGTATAAATGCTTATTTCCTTCTTCCTTTTAATTTTCCTTGCAATATCTATAAGCTCACTCTGAATACTTTTTTCTCCTATCACTCTTTGTATAATTGCTTCTTCTAAGTTTGCTACTCTAACTTGTATGCTATCTTGTATCCTACTACATTGTGGTATGTTAACATAGGAGTATCTTAAGAACGATGAGAGTGGAACCTTTATTTCTGCTATATTTCCTTTTTTTTTCATGACTCCACTTAGCAGCTTATGTTGCTTGTTTGCATTTTCTATAATAATATATTCTGTATTATTTTTACGGCCTAAGCTGTACCCTTCACACTGAGATAGTCTCGTTTGCAGATTATCACTACTCTTATCCACTTTCCAGTATACTAATACAAGTCTTTCTTTTGTCTTCTTCACTATTTTACCTACTATCATCACATTGTTTTTATTAATTATAACCCATTCTTTCTTTCTTTTATCAGTGTTTATACCATGCTTTCCTACTTTAAGTGCTACTTGATTTATTCCAACTATTTGAAATACGTTTAAAACTTTTCTTGATAAGCTATCCTCTAAAATCTTTGCTTCTAGTTCCTTGAACCAGTTTGGCTTTCGACCTCTCAACTTGCTTCCTCTTAGAAATTTAATCTGTTGCTATTGAAGCATAAACTTGCCATTTTCTTCTAGTAGTTGGCTTACTGTAAATATGTTTAAACTCTTGCTTTCTATAAACTCATTCAATAGTTTGCCTTCTAGCATCTCACTTATTTCTAAACTCTCTATTTCTAGGTTGTTTATGTCTCTAAGCATTTCTTGAAATCTGAAGCCGAGTCTTGTTATATTACTGACTATATTATATAATAAATTATTTTTCATCCTGTTTACTTTAAACTTGCATCTTTCGTCAAGCAGGCTGAATTTTGACTTGCATTTCAGTTGAGCATCTTTTAATCTAAGCTGTGTTGTAATACCTATACTCTCACCTTGATTTAGTTGTACTGTAAGTTCAGTGACATGATATGCTATTTGGTTCTGCCAGATAGATCTCAAACCTAGCATACCTAAATGACTACATATACTGTTAGTAGCTGACTTTGCAAGTTTGATTTTGTTTTTATTTAGCAACCAAATTGGTCTCTAAATTTGGTCACATTTTGACTTTGAAAGAAAGGAGGTATGTAATCTGTACTCAATACTAGGAAGCAGAATGCTATTGTTCAGGTATATTAGTTAACTAGCTGAATTTTTTAAATAAATTTTAAAGATATAAAATTTTTTTTTTTTATTAATATTTATAAATATTTTGATATTTATTTTTGATAAAAAGTGAATAAATTAAAAACAATTACAGTATTTTGAATATAATTAAAGACAATTATTATGTTTTAGAGATGATTATATTATATTAAAGACAATTACCATATTTTGAAGATAGTTATACTATATTAAAGACAATTACTGTGTTTTGAAGAAAATTATATTATTTTAAAGACAATTATCATATTTTGAAGACAATTATACTATGTTAAAGTTTGTCTTTACAAAAGTGAATGATATAATTTAGGAGTAGTATTTTAGAGACAATTACAATATCTTGATATATGTTATAATAAATTGCTAGCAAAGTTATACTTTTGTATATATAAAACAACTAATCTCAAGATCGCAAATAAATAATTATAATTAGACCTAAACAATTTTAGATTAAAACAATAAAAATTCTCTGAAATTACATAATCTAAATATTATGCCATCTTGAGTATTTGACTTATGTGATTTCAGAGATTTTTCATTGCTCAAATAATGAAAAATTCTAGCAATCACTTAGGCCTAAACACTCTAACTATCAAATAGTAATCATTTAACAAAAATATCATAGATAAATATATTAATACACTTTGCCAAAATATCACTATAAAATCTTTATTAAGCAATTTCTGAATGACTATGTACAAATAATGAAACCTATGTATCTCAGTAAATTTGTAAAATTGGACCTTCATTTTAAGTATTTAAATTTAACAAAATGAACCTACTTTTAAATTGTGGAGTATTAATAGTGATATTACTTTATACAACACTGAATCAGGATATGAATAAAGATCCAATTTATAGAGGTATTTAGAAAAGGTCCAACTCTACGAATCTACTGAAATAGACAAGCCACAAAATCTATTGCAATTAATGAAACATAAATAACTTTTATAGTAAAAATATCTTTAATCATTTTTAATTTTCGTCAATTTAAAAATGATGCAATTCTTACATAAGATTTAATGTAATAGACTGCTGATTTTCAAAATTAAATTCAGGAATTAAAAAGACTGAAATAAACTGCCTTGGATATTGCTATCATTATAGAAAGAAGTAAACATAAGGTATATATTTATTATCAAAAATCAGAAATACTGATGTATTTATTAATGATAACTTTGATATTAATAAAAGAATATTTTGAGAAACCTTCAATCGAGTAATGCTAGGACTATTCCAAAGTACTATGTATTGGTATCTATATATATGTACAAATTTTGTGTATCATTATACATAGTACAATTATGAAGTCACATCAAAATCTCTATTTTGAGTAATTTAAGGGTTATTAATTAAACCAAGCGCCAATTAAATAATACATTGTGATATTACAAAATTTTTGTTATGTTTTTTTTAGAATTGCATCTTCTCAGTGAATGTTCGGAATTTTGAAAAAGTAAATACACTAGTTAATGCATCATAATTAGTATTTCAAACATTTGTGTCAAAAATTTTAATACTTAAGTTATTAAGCGAATTATTTACATTTTAGAGTATCAATATATTGTAAAAAAATTAAAATTTTAAATACAAAAGAAAAAATCTTCACGATAAATTAAAAAGCATACTTTTTTAACCTATTCTATATTTCCTTTAAGTTCGAATAATTAATACTGTGAGAGGAGTCGGATTTAAAGATTTATCACTTTTGTAAATTACGTACTATTAAAAAATGATTTTCATTTGTGTAACAGCACGATCATAATAAAAAAATTGCCCTAATTGTTTAACTATGGGTCTATATCAATTTTTGTTACAATTAGTCGATCAAACACCCCAGCGTATACACTGGGTCTCTTATTTAACATAAAGGAAGTAAGCATTAAGGCCGAATAGACCTTTCCCTGAGTAACTAAGAGCCGTATACTGGATAATTTGTGTTTAGTATAGAGATATTACGATTAACGACATACGACAAGATTGTTAATAGGATCAATCAGTTTAGATTACGTTGTTTTGTTATTAGAATAGTGATCAACGTTAAGATCACTTTTAAAACTATTAGTTTATTATACGTTTAAGATTAAACCCGATTGTTTAAATTAGATTATTCCCGACCTCCCCTTATTATATCACCATCCCGATTGATTATATCATTGATTATATCATCCCTAATATAGTTATTATCGCTATTATAAGTCGCTCTCCCAATTTCCTTTATAAACTTAGCGATTCTTACCTATTACCTGTTAACTATTGGAGCTAAACCGTGCACTGTTACTCGCTCTCCCAATTTACAATAGTAACACCGTGACAATTCTATATAATTCTGCAAATAATTAATAATATAAAAATTGATTAGGGGTGAGGTATACTGCAGAGCAGTGTTTAAAATAGGATTTGAAATTTACCTGTGCATTATTTTTCGGATATTTCAAAAAAACTTTCTTGACCACTCTCGTATTCAGGTCCATTCATTGTCTACATAGAAATTTTCAGCCTGTAGAAGCATTGAATCGAACATGTACCGGCTGCTTCTAAAATTCCAAAATTTTTACTATGCTATTTTAAACATAGCTACATAGTACTGTTTCTGAAAATCTTGATACCCCGTTTAATGTTATTAATGGTAGTAGACATAAAGCAGATAGTATAATATACTATAAAACAAGAATGCATATGAATTAAGTGTTTTAGAAGTAGAAGATGCTTCGATATTTATAAATTAGAACGAGAAATGAAGAATCAAAAAGACCGACTTGAATCGTGGAATTTTTGATAGAAATGATATTAAATTCTCAGAATGCATTGTAAATAGCTAAATTAATTTGTGAAATTAATAGTTTTTACTTTATTAATATTAAAATTAAAATTTATATTTTTAGAATTTGTGATTAATATTTATACGATGATTAGTGACGGGATCCGCGCGGGATCACGCGCGCAAAATGCGCGTGATTTTTTGGATCCCGCGCTGATTTTTAATATGCTCCCGAATTCAAGCCAGCCGGCCCGCATTAACAAAATTTTAAGAAACCCACAAGGTAATCTCTATCCCGCGCATCACGCGCGGATCCCGCGCGGGATATTTGGGAAAACCACAATTTGCACATCACTAACGATGATACTTCATGGAGTTTATGTTTGTCGATTTTTGACATGTTTGAAATATCTGGAGATTTTAGTGAGTTTCGTTTTTTAAAAATACTTGACCGTGCTGTTATTAAGCATTCAATTGAAACTGTCAAATGAGGAAATATTGATCAAGGTTGTTTCTTCAACCAATTCAATAGGAAGTCCCTTTTAGCTATGTATATTATATATAAACGGTTTATTGCTAACGTTTTTATGAATATAACAAGGGAATGCATATATTTCAGATAAGAATTTAAAGATTTAATCAAAATAAGATTACGCCTACTGCGAAATGTCCATTATTGAGAAGAAAGTTGTCTATGCTACAAAATTTTTGGTAAAATATTTCGCTCTCCACATTTTTCCTTTAATATATACCAACACTAATAAAAATATACCAATAAAACATAGACCACTTATAAAAATAAAAGTCCAACGAATACCAAATTTATCTTCTATTGTAGTTTCAAAAATTGTCAAAATTCCAGATACTAAATATCTAATAGAATTATTTAATGCTGTCACTGAAGCACAATGTCCGGGACATGCATCAATGAGATATATTGCTAATGAATTATATGCAATTAATAATCCAAATGAGCCTTTATAAATTAAAAAATAAAAGTTAAAAATCAGGTCCTTTCGATAGAGTTCAATAAAAATGTAATTTGTACTTACAAAAGAACCATATAACCAATAATACTTCGTAACGAAAACTATTCTCTAATAGCCATCCATATACAAAGCAAGTAATCGGAATTAATAATGAGCCAAACCAGACGCTAAGTATTCTAACCTCTGGAGAAAAAGTTCCATCAGCATTTAATTTTTTTCGTATCAGATATTTTGTATATTTTTCGCCTACAAGATTCGCGGTTATAAACCCAGCACAAGGTGCAAGAAATAACAATCCAATAACTGAATCTGATAAATTATATTTTACGAAAAAATTCCTAGGAACACTAATATTTTGAACTTGAAATATCGTATATACCACAGTCACATACGTCACCACAAGCGCAATGTTTGGACATCGTAACAATTTTAGTGGAGTGATTGGATTAAACCGAAATTGCGATCGAGTTTGAGGGGCTGAAACAGGTTTTAAAGAGTTTCTATGAAAAGTTTCGGGAAGAAAGAAGAATATCACGAGAAGGAGGATGGCAGCGAATATCGCCAAGAACCAAAATATCCAACGCCAGCCAATATATTGTACAAGGAAACCACCAGCCATAGATCCAATAAAAGGACCAATCCAATAAGCCAAATAAAATAATCCGTAAGCAGATCCTCTTTCTGTAAAGAATAACAAAATCTCGTAAATTATGCAAATTTAAATTTTTAATCACGAATTTAAATCATAATCATGAATATCATTACCAATTGGAACATAAATATCACTTATAATTCCAGCGCTAATAGGCAATAGGGCAGAAGAACCACAAGCCTGAACAGAACGCATTAATATCACTATCCAAATTCGTTGTGCCACTGCACATATTACTGATCCCGTGATAAAAGTCAGAATAGAGAGCATGTACACTTTTCGTCTTGTCGCATATTCGTCGGAGTAAGAAGCCCACGCTATTGGCTGTGACAGAATTAATGCGTTAAGGGATTATGTATATATAGTCATGTGATAAAATGTCTCTATAAGAAATCTTGACACAATATTCGGCACACCAGACTTCGATCAAGGGTTCGGTGTGCTCAAAATTCCATGGAATCTGGGGACAGAAAAAAAAACTCGACATTTCCGTTCAAAATTTCTTATAGGTTGGGATGTACTTTACCACTATTCCCATAAAAAATAGGTACACTGAAGCTATATAAGGAAGATGATAAAATGAATGTGTGAATGATAATGTAATTTTCCTATAAAAAATTTGAGTTCGTTATGGCACATAACTGGCAATATTTTTGCATTCAGTGCTAGTTTCTTGAGCCAAAATAGTCAAATATTTTATAGGGTTTATTATCAACCTTACAATTATTATTAAATTACCTAACGAACTGACAGCCATGGAATTTGTATTAAATTCTTTTTGTATCGTTATTAGCGCGGGAAATATAACACTGAAATTTTACCAATTAATTAATTGTAATTATTGTTAACATCCTTATTTTAGGTAATTAAAAAATACTTACGTGCTCGTAATAGGTGCTAACATTCCTGAAATCGTTGCGATGATCAAAACCAGCCATTTCTTTTTCGAGGGCCAATTCTTCGGGTCATTGCCAGAAAATGTTTCACTTAACTCTACAGAATCAGATGGGTTTTCTATAAAGAATAAAGATTAATTGATTATGGGTGTATTTGACTTTCCGAATTCTAATTTCGGACCAGTGCAGAATACATGTGATGCAGAAAATTTTCAGACAGTGCTGTGTAACTTGATCATGTGATTATTAATCATAGTTAGAGATATCTCAGTATCTTGCAAGAATAACCGAAGGTGAAATTCACCAGTATATATATCTGTTTAATTATTTCTTAATAAACAATTTTTCTTTAACTCTAGGTTAGGGTGAGGTTTATATTAGGGTTCGAATGTTTATTATATGTAAAATTAAATGCAGAATACTTTTACTTAGCAAGTTTACATAATAAAATTTTAGGATAATAATGATTTTTATTTTTTTCTTTATTATCGTTACACAAGATCTTGCGATTTTATTGGTTAATCATATAACCGGTGAATTTTACCTCCAGTGAGCGTTAAAATAATCCATCTTGCAATCAAAGTTTTAAAAATTTCAAACGTATATCAAAAATAAGAAGCCAAGAAAAGATTATGATTTTTAACTTTTTACCTTCATTTTTAAAAGAATTTGTTATGTTGATACCGAATTCTTCGATGTCAATTCCAGAATCAGAATCTTTGTACAAATGAAATAATTATCAAATAATTAATAACCATGGTTTTAATTTCGCGATTTTGAAAAATGAATAAATGACAGGATTGTACCAAAATTTTTAACTAAATTTCTGTCGCTCATTATTTCAGAGAAAATTTCAATTTAAAAATTTAAAACCAAATCTTTGTTTTTATATGAATATATGATGTTTATCATGTTTACAGATATATAGCATCAAGAGCTTGAAGTAGCTATAATTAAACGATAATTCTATCAACGATAGAGGTGATAAAAATGCTTTACCTAATGTGGTACCTGTGCGACAAAATAAACAAAGTATATTGCAATTGAAATTTGTGGAAAGAGTCAACTGGATATGCTCAAATTGCAGCATAAAAAATCTACACGAAACATATGTATATCCACAAAAGTGTCATATTTCCGTGCCTAAAGCATAAAAAAATATGACGTTTTTGTACATTTCCATGCTGAGATTTTGTGGAGCAGACGTTAAGTACGTACCAATAAAAATTTTTAGCAGTGAAGCAACCCTAAATATTTGGACTATCCATATAAATATACCGTACGCTAAAAAAAAATTGCAAAAAGGATGTAAATGCACGTCACTAACTGTACATACTGCACCAATAGTCTCTTGCCATTAATGCAAGCTTTTATTTGTGATTACTTGAACATGCTCTCTAGTAAGCGGTTTGCGCTTTGAAGGATATGTCATCATGGTATTATGGAGACAAGTAATATGTCTAAGATGCATGTGAGAATTTTTTTTAATTTATCGTTATTCTTTTATTTACCAAATATGGGTATCATAACTATAAACAGAAATAAAGGAAAAGATAATAAAGTTTTTCTTTAAATGGAAATATTTTTGTAAGTTACTAAATGAGAACAAACGGCATTAAAAGCAAAATACGTAGACATGCATCTTTGTTTACTTTTGCTTATTGATGCACCATTAAAGATTCAAAAATTTGGACATTCCGACCAAATTTTCGTTACCATTATTATTATTATCGTTATCGTTATTATTATCATTCGTTATAATCTCATTATATCGAATGTTATGCATAATAATAAATTGTAAGCTTTATGATTTCTCTTTTTTGTTTCGTTGCACAAGGTCCTGCTATTTGATTAGTAGGTCTTTCTTTACTAGGCATGAGGTACAGTATTTGCAGTGTTGTTCCTTAAATACGGGGTACTTGGGTCTATTTCCACAAGATTTCAACCAACTTGGGCTATTAACTTAGATAGCGTATCTGATGAAGTGCAATTTATACGATAACTGATTTTTTTTCGTGTATAATGCATCGATTCCGTTCACTTCACCGATACTCATTTTACCGAATAGGTCATATCCCGGCTCAAAAAGCAAAAACTTCTTTTCCAGCTCCATTATCTCTATCTTTCCTTGTCAACTTTCGTTCAACCCGATTTAGGGTTAGGGTTAGTTAGTGTTGGCCAGTTTTTATGGGTAAAATGATTATTGGTGAAATGACACGGAACTGAACACTAGATTGGTCGGTAGAATTTATATAAAAGCCATGGCAAAAATTTTTCTGATACGTACTGTACATACGTACGTACATACAGTGCATTACATATTTAGTTGCTTACTACATATAAAAAACTTAGCTAAATATCCCCGATCATGCCATATATTAATATTCCGATGGATCGTAATATCTGGTACCAAGAATCACCGGGCATCGAAATTCACCATGACAGTACCTCTCAGCTAGTCTTTTAACCGGTTATTTGGTCCCTGTCCTGAGACAGTCCTTATAAAATAACCAAAATTATTAAAAATTATACACAATTTATTACGTAATTGCTTATTTCAATTACCTTTAAAGACCGAGTCTTTAACTGGTCTCGCAGTTATTTGGTCCCCAGTTTTGAGACCAGTCCAGACCAGAGTCCAGACCAGTCTTAATTAATAGTTAAAAATCGCCAATTAAATTTATTTTTAAAAAAGTATATTACATAATCAACTACTGCCATATTCAATTCTCTCCGCTAGCCAATAAGATGGTTAAAGGTTTAAGTAACTAAGGGACCGAGACTGGACTGAAAACGTTAATGGACCGGTCTATTAGGATCAGGACGGACCGGACCGGGCTTGTCTATCATATTCAATCACTTTGTCATAATTTAATTCTTACAGCTGTTATCATTATTTCTGGAACACCTGATAATTTTTGCTCGCTATCGAATCATTCTCAGTTTCATTCGGTAAATTGCCTAATCTCTCGGAAACTATATCACTGTCTTCGGATCTTCAATCTGAGGACAACATAGTTTCCGAGAGATTAGGCAATTTACCGGATGAAACTGAGAATGATTCAGTAGCGAGCAAAATTATCAGGTGTCCCAGATAATGATGCCTGACGAATGACGAAACTTTCGTCAGTGACAAATGACGAAACCATTTCGTCAGGCAACTTCGAGTTGACGAAATGACGAATGACGAAACTAACGACAAATGACGAAACTCATGACAAAACTCATGATGAATTATAAATTTTATATGTAATATAAGAATTTGGGCGTAATAAATTCAAAATACTATTTATAATGATAATAGTGTCCATGTGAAATTAATTCTTGGTTCGATATCTACCCAGTTTCTTTTTTTTTTTCGACACGTAAATCCGACATTACCCGATGATTTACAAAAATCACCCGGATATATCCGATGTGTCTAATTATCGGCTTCGGATTCATTGTAAAGCTAAAATTAAATTTGTATGAGCTTATTAATTTTGTAGAGATAACTTTTTATAACGAACTGACTATTTAAT
>CAJVPM010001032.1:0-13544 GCA_910592325.1 Scutellospora calospora
TAAAGGCAGCTGAGTGAGTTCAGATCAGTACTTAGGAGGGTAATTTAGTATAATTTTTATAGTATGTTATCATATAGTTTTTTGTTAAGCTTTTCTTAATAAAGTGAAAGGCAAGATCACCTAAGTTTAAAAAAAAATAAAATAAAATAAATTATACTAAAATTATAACTCATATACCACTTCACGGAACTAACTATATGTATAAACTAGCAGGAAGTATTAGGATAAACTACTAAACTGAAAATTAAAGAAGGGTAGCTACAAAGAAAATACTTAAGTAGTCTGATAAGTAAGACTTGTAAACTAAACAAAACAGTGCCTAAATACAATCTAGCTTTAAAAATACTTCAGAAAGTAGCTAAACTAGATATCGAGATAAAGAAGCTATTCAAAGATTTAAACTTACTAAATATGAAAGGATCTGAAATTGTAAATTTGCTAAGCAACAAAGAGGCACAAGCCTTTAGATACTCAGACAAAATGAACCTTTTTATTCTCGAACAGCTAATAGACTACTCAGAAAGTTTGCTATTAACCTGGTGACAATTAAAATATATAAGAGGTATTAAAAGAAAAGACACACACTAGTTAGTTCATAAAACTAGAAAGAAAAATTCTGAAAAGAAAAAACTTAAGAGAGGTATACAACATATATAGAGTTGAAGGGATTAATAGAAGTACATACAAATTACGACCAAAAAAAATATCAGAAGATAGAAAAAAGAAAGAATACTTCTTATTTAAGAAAGAAAAAAAGTTGCACTTAGGCAAAACTATAAGAAAAACTAAGAAAAGTTCAATAGCAACTCATTGGAAAGAAAATAAGAATGTTGTGAGAAACTAGGCCTTTACTAAGTGTGATAGATGCAACCTAAGAAGCTTTAATAATAATAATTGTAAAATCAGTATCAATTATATAGAATAGCATCAAGTAATAGATATACAAAGAAAAGAAGAGAGAAACTTACTATTAGAAATACCTGCGACTGCATATAAAGAAACTAAAAAGATAGTAAAATAAATAGCTTTAGACAAGAGCTAAGTATAGAAATTGTAGCAAATAGTCTTAAATCTGCAATCATTCAAAACTCAATAAGAGAAGAATACCTAAAAGAAGATTTAATAAAAGTATGTGAAAAATTAAAAAGGAGGAAAGTTATCGAGTACTTCACAGATAGAGAATTAGAAAGTGATAGCAGAAGAAAAGACACAGGTAGAATAGGTATAGGATGAGTAGTTAGAGAAAAGGATATAGTAGATAGAAATATTAATTTTAGTAGTAGTCTAGAGAATTGGCCTTTCTCAATACATGCTGAGCTGGAAGTGATCTGGTCAGCCTTTCTTATAACATTATATAAAACTAAAACACATATTTTCACAGATAGCAAAGCTGCAATAAAAGCTCTAGAAAGAGTCAATACAAACAATAATACATAAAGCTAGTTTAAGCTAAAAAACAGAAGTATAATAAACTAAATTCAAAGATGTTGTAAGGTGAAAGACTTAAACCTGATATTGCATAAAGTTAAAGGTCATAGCAAAAACAAATAAAATGACCAAGCAGATAGGTTAGCTAAAGAAAGAATGAAAAAACCTATAAGTCTCAGCATACTAGAGACAATATCTAGTAACCTAATAGCTATACCTAAATAGAAAAGTCAAGCAATCAAAAAGCCTTTAAGATCTTTTATAAATATTAGTATATGAAACAGAATAAGCAAATCTAAGCAAAATAGCAGAAATCGTAGTATATAATCAAAATTCTAATTCTAATACAGAGTTGAATTAGAAAATTACATGGGACTTGCTTAAAGAAATACAAGGCAAAAAATGTATTAGCTTAAAAAAGAACAAGTCCCTCATATTTTGTATAAAATATATTAACAAGATTCTACCTACAAAAGATATCTGCTTTCAAAGGAATCTTAAGCTTTACAAAAGTTAAAGATATATAGCATATTTCTGAAAAAATGAAACCTTCTACCATCTAGCAGAATGCGAAATATACTAAGGAATTTGGTGAAAACTCGAAAAAAAAGCTATATAGCTAACAGGCCTAGAAGTTTTGACAAAATTAGATCTAATATTAAGTGAAATTTCCCTTAAAGAAGCAATATATAATGCAAAGTTAGGAGAAAAAATGAATAACAAAAAGATGCATCTAAGAAGACTTACAAGTATTAAGCAGCTCACAAGCTTAAGCAAAATAACTCAGTTAAGAAAGAAAGTAAGCAGAATCTTGGTCAGCTTTGTAAAATACTTTTAGAAGTATTTTTTCGAATATTTGTAGAAATTTCAGTATAAAATCAAGATCGAGTAAGAAAAAGAGAACCAAATCTTGACTAAAGAAAAAAAGAGGAAAAAATGAAGCAAAAGGAAAATAAAGACAAAGAAAATACCTAACCTAGTAATGCAGAAAAAGAAAGAAGAGAGAATACAGAAAGAGGTATTAGAAAGGGTTAACACATAGATAAGAACTAAAAAAAAAAAAGGATAGTTAAAAATTAAAACAAAATAAGGCAATTTTAATATAGGCTAGTAGCAGCCTCTTATGAACTGGAGGCCTAGAGTCTGTATTTGCAGACTAAAATCTTTGCAAGAGAAATTGTTGCTACAGCAAATTGCACTTAAATACCTCAAAGTAGCTGAATGAGTTCAGAATAGTTGAAGAAGAGTATTTTATTATATTTTAGATAGTAATTTACTTTGTAGTATATGTAAGCTTTTTCTTAATAAAATGATGAGCAAGATTGCCAAAAAAAAAAATAAATAAATTATGCTAAAATTAATTTTAAGATAACTCAAGAACTATATATACTACAGATATAAATTATAGCTTATTAGAAAGATCTAATTAAATAAATCTAATAGTATAATCTAAATCTATTTGTAGCTATTAAATTATTAAACAAAAATAATAATAAATAAATTTAAATATATTATTACAAGTATATAGCCTTTTTAATACAATGCAAGTAATATAAGATACAAAAAAAGAACTTTTAATAGTATCTAAATAGAATATTACTTCATTATAGTAGTTTATTATTTAGTTTATAAAAAAATAAAGATTATACTATATTTACAATACAATATTAATAATACAAAACTATTTATTAGTTTCTGTACTAAAAGAATTCTAATATTAAAAAGATTGCAGAGAACAAATCTAATTTAAGATAAAGGAAAAATAGAAGAATTATATAGCTTTTTAGAAAAAATAGAAAAAGTAGAAAAGGTAATTTATTCTAATATTGTTTCTAAGATAATTTAATAACTATACATCTGTACTTAGTATTATTATTGGATAGCTTTTGAATATAATCTTAAATATCTTAAATATTTTGAACAAAAAAATAAACTAAATTTACTTAAAATTTTATTAAAATAATAGAGCGTTACTAGATGGTGACCTGTCACCATAGTGACCTTATAAGTAACCAATCAAATTTTATCACGCAATAATAGTAAAAAAAATAATTTATTACAAAATAAGTTAATAATAATTAATGTAACAAATAGAATAGATAAAAATAATCTTTATAATCAACGAATAACACGAATAAAACAATATTAAAGCAAGTATATGATCAAATTCATAATGATCAAAGACCTTTACCCAGTTGACATTTCTGCTATAATAACATCAAAACTACAATATTACTACTTAAATAGACTCTTGTTGCCTGATAAAATTTCGGAACATAAGGTATGATCATAATTATTGCTTTGAGACAATTCTAGATCTGTATATAAGATTGCCTCTTGCAATATATTACCCAGTAAAATTAGCATAAATGTATCCTAAAGACATGTGAATATTCTACAATTCATACGAAATAATCTTTAAGTAATTGTAATTTAGTCTACCTTAATTGTTTATCAAGACTTCTATTATAAGCATACTGAATCATAATCATGAATTCATTTGAATTTATACCTTGAGTTATTCTATATATTTATACAAATTAGTTCAGTGAAACTGTTAGATAAATTAAATAAGTGCAAATTAACATACTTCTTTCAAAATATTCCTTAGAACTGGGTATAAATGATAGACTTTAGTTCAGAAATCAGAAGCAGAGAAGTTATTTTCTGTTACGCGTGAATTGCCTTTTTGTCCGTAACTTGGGGGTTTTCTGGATTTCCCTAGGTTGCTATTACTTTACAACAGGATAGGAAATTTGTCGTAATAATAAAATTGAATTACTTGCTAGGTCTTAAGTGCAATGATACTGGATAATTAATATACTCTTGCATAATTATATTTATCACTATTAATTTCTCGCATATTATCTAACCAGATTGCTGAATATACAGAGCCAAATTCTCGTTTGCCAATTTCTTTAATATCAAATAATCACTATATTTAAAGTTTTTTTTTTTATTTCCCTAGTGAAATCACCATAGGAATGCCGTTGGTATATGCACCATATTTAAGTTGAAATTCTCTGGTAAGTGCGAATGAAATAATTTGAAAGGTATTTCTAATTACGATTTGCTAGTTTTAATTCTTGATAAATAATTTTGATACTCATAGACTAAATTAATGTGAATGAGCTTGAATCATAAATTACATGTATATTAATTATATTCTTGGCTTACTCCCTGAGATTCAGTAACTTATAAGCTATAGAATCAGAATCGATTGATGGCAATTTCTTGGAAATAAAATCGAAAGTAAGAGATCTAGTATGAAGAATAGTTGAATACGTTTGGAAGGATTTCAGAAAAGAATCTTGACCCACTTCAATGATGAAATTAAAATCGCGATAGAGTTTGATAATAGTTAGAAGGCATGCTTGTTACAAAATATAACAAAAATTAAAATTAACCTGCTTTTTTGATTTGTTCCAAAATTTATCTTCATCCTTTTCAATTTTAATTCCATAATACAGTAATTGTAACAAGTGACAGTTTTAAAGATTCTATTAGTATTATTCATTTCAGCTGATTTTCTGTAATATTCAATGCTTGATATTTGTTCATTTCAACACCAATTCCATGATTATAGCAAAAACTGGCTTGAAATATTCTGCTAGAATTATTCATATCTGCTTGTTTTGATAGTGAACGAATATCTTATACTCATCCCTTTCAATATCAATTCCATATTCATAGCAATAACCAAGCTCTATGAATTTGAACAGCTTATTGAGAGAATGTAAAAGATAAAACTCTATAAAACTTGGATAGCTTACCTTACTTTAAACATATTGTTCATGCTAATAACTAATTAACACAAGAAAAATAGAATTAAATATGAGCTTACTATAAATATATTTATTAATAAATGCTAGTACTCACTGGCAAATTTGAAATATAATTAAGTGATTCTGTAAAGGTAAACTTAGTGAATTCGAATAGTCAAACATATTAATAATGATATTTATGCTCACTAATTGGTAGAAATAAAATTGAATTAAATAAGATACTATGCATACTATGCAAGTATAAAATTCGATTAATAAAATATTTTATGCTAATTAGTTAAATTGGAAATTAAATAAGTTACAGTGTAAAGAAAAAACTCTACGAATTTAATTAGCTACATTAAATACATCGATTAATAATATTCATTATGCTCGCTGAATGAATAAAATGGAATTAAATAAGATACTTTGTGAAGGTAAAATTACATAAACTTGGATAACTTACTTTAAGCATATTAATCAGTAAATTTCCATAATTATCACTAGCTAAACTTTTAGCGAATAATAGAATTAACTGATGCATTTTTTAAAGGTTAAGCTCTATGAGGTTGAATATACGATTAAATTAGAAATGAAATTAGATAAAGAAATGAATTTGAATAGCATACAATACCTTATAATTAATATTCTTTATGCTCACTATTCAAATGCAAATAAATTGAAAGTTCTTTATACTTCTGACTAACATGATAAATTGAAATTAATAATACTGTAATTGTAAAATATTCATTATTTTTATTCATTTACATTAAATATAACTTAATAAATGTTTATAAAACTGTCTAAATTAACATGAATAAATGAGATACTATTAAATATCAATTAATGATTGTTCATTAAATTCACTGATTAAATTGATGTGAATAAAATGAAATGAAATACAGTGTATTAGATAGAATAACTTACTTTATAGTTAATAAAGATGCTATCAATACTAACTTAAAGATACAGTCATGATAATTATTCTTGAGTAAAGTTCTGAGCAGGTTAAAAACTTTATAAGAAATACTTAGAAAAAGAAGCCTAAGATTTTAAATTAGTTGAATTAGAATTGAAAGAAAAAACAATTATCTCAAAATTACATTCTCATCGCTTAATTAATGATACAAACAATTTAAATACATACTATTCTTTTCTTTGCTTAGCACGCTAATCCAAAATTTAATTATTTGAATCGGCTTTTCTTATACTATTCATTTAAATATATGCATGCTATAATAATATATAACCGTATCTAGACAATTGTAAAACTTTGTTCGAGATATGAATGCAGCTATACGATTAATTTGATAAATTTTGGTAGACTCACAAGTAAATTCTCATGATGTTCAAACCAAGTCTTTATTCACGTATAAACAAAATGATTGAAAATATTAATTAATAGTGCATTCTTAAAAAACAAATAATCTTTTAATGCACTTATTACAAGCGAATGAATGAATATTTCAAATAAAGATATGATCTTTGCGCTTAACATAAAAATGTACAAATTTGAATTTTTTTTAAACAGACTAATAAATAATAAAAGGAGTTGATTAATAATATGCTTTTGCGACTTGTGATTTTCAAATATACTGGTAAATAATCTTTATTCTTACCTAAACCAATGTGAAATAAACTAAGCAATATTAATTTCCTTTGAATTTGTGTTATAGTTTTTAGGTAGACTAGTGAAATGTATTGATTAGAAATAAATTTTTATAAATGTAATCTCTAATTAAACATACTAATATTCTTGTACTCACTGAGATTAGAATAATAAAGTTCACCTATAGATTGTCATTTTTAAGTGTACTATGAAAAGAAGTAGGTTGAAATTACTGCTTTAATAGATTACAAAATCGTGATTGAATTCAGATAACCCGTTATGTTTTTATCTGAATAACTCATGAATATAAAGTAGTCATTCTGATACAATCTCTATTACAAATAATTTTTTCTCACCAAATTTAATATGAAAGATTGATTTTGACATTATTTCTTTATTGCTATTTTAAAATAGATTAACGAAAAAGAAACATTAGAATAAACTATTATAAAGACAAATAGACCAATATAAGACTTCTACTCACCAAAACTAACACAAAAAATCATAATTTGTAAACTGTATTAACGTCAAAAGAAAGCTAACTTATAATAATTCTTAAGAAATTAAATTCTGGTTTAAACTGACCAATATATGATTATCAAACCTAAAGCAGAATCCATTGAAACCAAGTAGTTTTGAATATTTAAAATAAAAAAAAGTTCTAAATATAATATTAATTAACTTCATCAGAACTATGAAAAGTTTAAATTTGTCTCTATAACATCGTAAATACATCATTAAGCTACAACTAGTAAATTCTCTACTTTTATATTATTGTTAACTTAACAATTATAATATTAGAAAATAGTTAGAAGTAATATATAATATCATATTAATATGTGTAAATTATATTACTTACCTTTCTATTTCATTTTTCTGAATTTTTTTCCTTGCATGTTTTATAATTGTGGCCTTTTTTTTTACATAATTTGCACTTGTACTAGGTCTTTGTACTAGATTGTTTCAGGGAACTCGTAATTCTCGTTGACTTGGGACGACCTTTTGGTCTTCGCTTAATAGGATTTCGAATATTCATAATATTATTATTATCATCAACACCATCACTAATATTATCACTAATGTCATCGCTTTCACTAACAATTCTTCGTGATGATCTATTCAAGATTGTTGAAAAAACTTCAAGAAGTTCATAATAGTTTTCTTTATTTTCATCTTCAATTGCATCAATAATTATTTTTCTTCCTAATCCCCAGAGTTCACCAAATTTACATTTTTTTGAAATAGCTTTGGTTATATCATCATGTGACTGTCTTGAAACAGCATTATTCGCAACATTTTCAATATGCTTAATATATGATTCACTTGAACTTAAGAATTGCAATAGCAAAGAATAAAGTTTTGACGTTGATCTTAACATTTCTAAAGCAATACTGACAAACTCATTATTGGATATATTAGTCTTCTGCAAAATGTTTTTATACCAATGTTGATTTACCAAACTAATATGAAATCTTGCAGTAGGAGTAAGAGTCATTACGTAGTAAAAATGACGATATGGATAACCATGAGACCTGATAATCATACAAGTACAAAGGAAGGTACTATCATCTAAGAGATATATGAAATAGGAAGTGCCAGAACCTACTAAATACAAAACTTCCTAGACTTCAAGAATTGCAGAAGCATCATTTAGAAATGAACTCAGTTTTACTTGTGGATAGTTAAATAAGTTATCTATAAACTGGTCTGACTTATTAACTTTCTAAAAAATAACAATTTAAAAGAAATTAATAAAGATATCGAACTATGAAAAATTTTTTATATTGAAATTATTCGAATTAGATGTAGTATATTACTAATCAAATTATAAATCTTAATAGACTAAACAAAAACAACATAAAAGATACAAAAATAAAAATTGATATCTAAGTTTATATTTTGGATACTAATAAACACTGGTGTTTTATACACAATTGCTAGCTCCAACTCTAACTCCTGATTAATCTTATATTAATTTTTATTAGTAAGCAAACAGATAATTACACTTAA
This sequence comes from Scutellospora calospora, assembly GCA_910592325.1. Taxonomy (NCBI): domain Eukaryota; kingdom Fungi; phylum Glomeromycota; class Glomeromycetes; order Diversisporales; family Gigasporaceae; genus Scutellospora; species Scutellospora calospora. Next base: position 8,812 of record CAJVPM010001032.1, read on the forward strand.
CTTAAATGCTTTCTTAATATACCTACTCTGCTAATTAATAAGCACTATACTCATAAAATCTTACCTTTTCTTTAGAAAGTAAAACTTCAAAATCAATCTCCACAGCATGATAATATAAGCTTAGATTCATTTGCTCTTCCTGATTCTTTATTATATTTGGTATTACAAATTCATCTAATTGTTGTATCACTAGTTCGAAAATAGATTTTGAAGTATTTTTTGGTCCTATTTGCGGTATAGTTTGCTTCCAGCTAACAAATTCACAGTAATCATTCTCCTCTTGATACCTTTCTTCTAAAGCATCAAATAACTCACACAGTGAAATGTTAGAACTTTCAAAAAGATATTTTAATGTAGAGTTTTCACCTTCATTTCATGATGTTAATTGTGCGCTAGCAGTAAAATACCTATTAGTGAATGCACGCACCCATGATTGAGTACTACGCCTTAAAGATCTCATCAAATAATCTTTGGATTGGGGGTAATCCTGCAACAACTTATCCCATCTTTAATATATAAACAAAATATAATAGTTAAATAACTTTTAATTACAAAATCTTTGCTAAATGATACAAAATTAATTACATTAATATAAAACCTTTGTGTTCCAATTGGGTTAGCCAAAATAATCCAAAACTGATCAGTTATAGTAAGTTTATTATATGGGTTATGACCCATATAATAAACTTACTATAAGCAGATCAGTTTTGGGTCATTTTGACTAACTCGATTGGAGCATAATCACAACTATTTACTTCTTAATAAATTGTTCTTCTGTTAGACTGTTCCGTATTATATAAAAATCTTTCATAAAGTCATTAAATTTAGATCCTAGTATGCCTTTTAAATGTTTGGGTAAGTTTTGGCTTATATGCCAAATACAGTGCATGTGAAAAGTATCAGGAAATTGAGTTGAAACAGCACCATTGACCGCAGAATCACCATCTGTTATGAAAACTTTTGGTGAAATACTAGTTGATTCCTTAACACATTTAAAGACCCATTCATATGAAGATTGCGTCTCGTCATCAACAATTGCTTGAGCTACAATCCTTGTTTTTAAATTATTATCAGATGCAACAAAAATCGATAAGGGACGATCATAACGATTAGTTTTGCATGTATTATTATGTATAATTACATCGTAATAATGTAACTACAAAATTTGCTGCTTGGGGCTCATCCAAAAAAGATGAGTTAAAGAAGAAGTATCAGGATTAAATTTTATCAAAACCACCTATCGAGGATCTTCAATTTTTTTATCATGAAGCCACCTTAATAACATTCCTGTATCTTCCTCACCAGATGCTGAATTGGACAAAATTTGTTAATAGCATTGTAGAGATCCCGTTTAAATATTCTAACCTTAAATTTCTCCTTAATTATTCTATACTACATAGTTGCATCTGCCTTAGCAATAACAGTCAAAAAATGAATTTCTTCTAAGATTTTTTTTGGCAGCTTTTGTAATGCTGAATCAAAACGATTCGCTAATGAATTAAGTTCATGACCTGTATGTTGATTATTAAATGTTGTAACTTCAAGGCAATTTTTGTTCTTTTTAACCCAAATGTTGATTTTCCATAGACATCCTACTCTACAAGAAGGTCCACTTGATTCTAGTTTTCTACTATGGTGATACAAATAAGTTCTTTTTAATATTTCACTAGTCGTTTTATCTACTCTTCTACCACTACTAATTCGTATTTAATGACCTTTAGCAGAGGCATAATCTTTCATAAAATTTTCTACATGACTCCAGTTTTGGAAAGTTTTACTAACAAAAAGTTCAAGAGTATCTTTAGTATTAGCAAATCTAAAGAGTACAAAAAAAAAGATATAATAATGGTAATTATTCAAACTACTGCAAACACTATATTACTTACGTATCAGTATCAGAAAATTATCTAAACTATCATATGCTGATAATTCCTCAAAATCTATATCTTGATCATCTGGCTCTTCCATACTTGAAATACTAGGAATTATAATTCTTTATAAAAAAAAAAAAATTTGTATTAAAGTTGAATTTGAATTATTGATGATTCAACCTAACTGACTCTAAGGGTAAATTTTTTTTTTTTTTGTTTCTCTAAATAAAAGGGATGCTGGTTTTAATCTTATTTTGACTGTTTATTAAGTCTAGCTTCTTTAAAGAATTAATCTCTGTAAATTACAATACAGACAAATAAAGATTAATAAACTAATCTTAGAGATATCTTCAGCTTTATATACAAATAAGATTACTTGCTTTTTTTTTTTTTTTTTTTTCTTTAAATAAAGTATGCTGATTCCTAATTTATTCAGCCGTTTATTAGTTTAACGTCTTTTAAAGAATCAACCTTTGTAAATTACAAATTTTAATACTATAAGCTAATCTTAAAGATATATCCTTTTTTACCTATTTGAAATGGGATTACTAGTCTTTTTTTTTTTTTTTTTTGTTTAAGCTTTATTTTATCGGTTCTTAAATATGTAAATTGTAAGGGTAAATAACTAAACCAAAAAGAAATATTACTATATGAACAAAAATCGAAATTGACTACTACATAAGTAACCAATCAGAAAATGTAATTCTAATATTCTGAATTGATCTAACAAAAAATTGACGTGTGCTAAAGGCAAAAACAAAAATGCAAGAAAAATGTGTCTAAATTGCTTTATAATACTAACTAAATAAAAATATAGCTTTTTCATAAAAGATTTTTTTTTTTTTTTGAACTATAACTCTAAAATCCTAAGTGAGAATTTATTTGTTTTTTTTTTTCAGGTAAGAAGGGCATATGCGGTATAGCTATTTCTTGTGTCATATTTCTTATAGAGCACATTAAAATGAAAGAGATATCATAATGTATAATTTATAATGATAACCATGGCAGATAGTAGCAATAGTTTTTACGAAATCTATTTATTTTCTTTTCGATAATGCCTTTATATATATTTCTAATTAAGCTATCAATAATCGATATTGTTTCGCAACTTTTGTCTTCAAACTGGTTTTGCTACTAAATTAGATTTATTAGATTATATGTATTACATTTATAGTATCACTCACTTCACTGACGTAATGTCGACTAAATGAGCAAATGATTGTTAGTAAAATGATACGAACCCTTATATTTATTATTTTAATTATCTTACAAAGCTTAATCTGATTAGTTAATCTTAAAAGGGTCACTATGGCGACGGGTCACCATGTATAATTTTCCAAAATAATATATTTTATATGAATAAATCTTAATAAGATCTATAAGCAAAGAACCTGCTATTGACATATAGAATATTAAGAAAAAATACAAAATTCTTAATAACTTCTGTTTTATCAATCCAAATTAAATGAAACAAATACTATTAGATTCAGCTCATCGAGATAATTCCAATGAATCTAAAATCATTAAAATTGGATTACTGTATACTGAGATAACTCAAATAATATGATTTCTCTTAGTAAATCATATATAGATCACATGATTGGCTGCGGATATTACAAAATAGACGGATAAACTCATTTTATTTATTTATATTATTTATATATTATATATTTTATTAACTATAGTCTTTAAAATAGAGTATTATAATTATTTATACATGTAAAATATCTATAAAAGAGCTGGCTTTTGACCTTTCTAAAGCTCTTCAGTTTGATTTGGTTTAAATATGTATTCTCTTAGGAGTTACTTACTGAATAAACTTACTTATAATGCTGTTATAATTATCTTTTAACTATTATGTTAGTTGAATTCTATTAACTATGTTAATAGTTAATATTTAGTATGTGAATATTTATTTATGTCTTTATACATATTTAAGCATGTTGCTTCTTTCAATTGCCTTACCATCTAAATCCTCTTTGTTAAGTCATTTTTGGACGTCTGTAACTATTTAAAGCTATAAAATATTATAGTCTTCATACTATAATCAGCAGTCACTAGGAATCCTTGAAGAGGTGGATCCCTAAGGTTGACAATTTGGTGGTGACTGTGAGATAAAGTTCTCATTTCCGAAGGAAATTGCATTCAGTCTCTACTATGACAAGTCTATGAATTTTTATCTGTTTGGCTTGAAATTTCTACCACATAATCTCGAAGACCTATTACACCTTTTGTACTAAGCAACATCTTAGTTGAAAATCTCTCTAGAATCCAATGTTCGCATACAAAGTTAATAAAGCTGCAGAGCTAATTGATTTTAGTTACTCATAAGAAAGTCTATCAATTTAAGTCCGTTTAAGTTGAAATTTGGATTATATAATCGTGAATACCTGGTGTATCTTTTGTACTAAGCTATATCTTAGTGGAAAACCTCTCTGAAACCCAGGATGACCTTCCAAAGTTGTTTTAGCGATTTTAAACGTCTCTTGCAAATTCTTTGCATATCCTTTTCTTCTCTAAAGTCACATGATACGAGGCCAAAACTCCAATATCTCACCATCCAGATATCCAATTAACAAGATCACAACGTCTTTAGGATCACACAGACCTCCTGAACAATATTCCTTTAATACACAAACCCTGTTAGCATAGTAAAATTTTGAGTAAACGTCAAATCTTAAAAAATTTGATCAAAAATCACTTTCTATCACTACTATATAATATTTTCATATTATTATATACGTACCATATATCTCATTATTTTTAGGTTACTATACCTGCCTATAATATAAATAAGAGATAATATCAACATAAAGTTAGATCTTTACTATAACTTTTGGTTTGATCTCAATTTTGATCAAA
>CAJVPM010001033.1:0-13543 GCA_910592325.1 Scutellospora calospora
TGAAAAAAAAAAGCATTAAAAATAGATCCATTAATTAATATCGAAAAAAATTAAAATGACCTGACAGCCAAATATGATATAATGTTATGTTCTATTATCTCATGATTATTTCTAGTATTTAGGATGGATGAAAATGTATAATTAAATTCTTTTTCTTCATCAGAAGTTAATATTCGAGACGTAAATTTTTTAAGAGAAGACTAGGAGCGAGAAAGGAGAACTTTGAGACGTGGAAGGTGAATAACGTCGATGCCTATTCCTAGTATCATTTTAAGTGCTATCGAATAAAAACCAAGTTCAATGCTTCCGATAATGGATATAAATCATATGATAGCCAATCATTTAAGAATCATCAGGCGATTATCACAGTAAAAAAAAATCTCTTACCTGTCAATTCGTAACGATAAAATAATAATGCCACAAAATCCCAAAGCAAGGTCGAAGGCAAAGGCAACTAACGAGCTTAGATTACCACTTGCTCTTCAGAATGAAATAGAAGAATCAAGTGAGAAGAATATTTGGGTTAAATTCTAAATTTATCAAAGTCTAATTTTTTTTTTTGTTCTAGTGTTAGACGCTAGAAACTTTGACCAAAAGTTTAAAAATCAAGTACGAACACGTAAAGAAAAGAGAAGAAGAGAACGTCTAGAAAAGAAAAAATTAAAGGTTTCAAAACTTTAGTTTATGGACACACGTGTTTTTCTAAAAATTCTTCTATTGTTGATTACAACAATAATCTTTATAAAAAAAGACTCGAGGAAGGAAAGAAAAAGCATTATTGTCACATGCAGTAAAGATCCAAAAAACAAATAAAGGACCCGTTACTGCCAGTACAGATAAGGACGAGGATTCTTATAAACGCAAAATATCAAAAATAGTTCCTGCGCAAAAGCTAGAAAAATTATATGAAACAAATACAAATTTTTTTTCATTGTTGCAAGACGCAAATCTTGTGAATGCTAGTGATATTTTTTCATCAAAACTTGTTAAATCATCTGATACAGAGGAACGCGAAATTAGACGTTTAGAAAAAAAATTGGGAATTAAATCGAGTGGTAAATTGACTAAAGCTTTTGCTGAAGATGGATTAGATGGTACGCATGTGGAGAAAGTCAGTATAAATCAAGCAAATTATTTACTAAAATTTATTCTAATTTTAAATATGAATAATTCGACCAAACAGCTAGATTTGATAATTAGAATTCTTAATTATAATTAAAAGAGTCCTAAAATTAAAATTATCAAATTTATTTGAGTTGTTTAATAAAATTTTAATAAAACGATTTGCTTGATTTTTATTGACCTCATCATATATATTTTTTTAATTAATTTAATAATCACGCATTTTATTATATATAGATTTACTAGAGGGATTTGAGATCGGCTCTAAAAGATCAAATTTATCAAATTTATTGAACGAACTAAGTTCAGAGCAAATTAAGGTGAATTCTGAATAGAGATATTAATTGGCTTGCTCCGGATCGGTTCAGAACTGGTCTGGTCCTTGCCTAAGACCGTCTTTGACTGGTCTGAATCAGTCTCAGACCAAACCAGCTTATTTTACGTCTCTATTTTTGAAATCTTATTTTGAAACTTGTACCGAGCTTTACAAGTTTATTTTGAATTATATTTCAGGATAATGATAATGATTTAGAATTTGAGGAATCGGAATATTCTGAAGACTGCAGTGTAATTGACAAAACAAATAAAGATAACGATGACGACATTTGCGAAATTAATACGGTCGTTGAGGTTAAAGAATCAGATAATGTTTCTAATAAAATTACGGAAGCTGGTAGTACCCAAGAATTTCTGAACTCATCGGATCAGCTTGAACACGCCGCAAAAGTTGACACAGGTACAAAGTAGTAGTCCATATAAAGAATTTCTTGGTTTTCATTATATTAAATTTTAGAAGTATCCGGCTTTTATTTTGAACATTAAAGAAAAAATATGATTTTTTTTTTTTAATTTTTTAAAAAAACAAATGCCCGAATATTTTTTATAATTATATATGGGATGTTTGTTTTCACAGGTCTACAAAAACTAACCTTTAAAACCAAGGGATTAATTGCATTAATTAATTTTGTATGACCTAGGAATTAATAGTGATTAACTAATTTCTAACTTTAGACAAGTATATTCCACCACATACTCGTGATAAACTTGCAACTTTAAGCGCTTTAGAAGCCAACAAAACTAAAACAGAACAACAAACAAGATTACAACGCCAATTACAAGGTTTACTAAATAGGCATGTAAAATTTTCACGTTTTAATCTCTTTAATCGATATAATTAAATAATTATTTTTTGGATTACAGGTTAAGTGAATCTAATATCGAAAGTATAGTTGTGAGCATAAATGAATTATATAACAAACACATACGGAATGGTATCGTATTGAAATAATTATTATTGACCATTTTATTGGCTATTTTATCTCATCAAAGTTTAATATGTATTTTATTTTTTATTTAATGAACACAGATGTGATATCTATACTTACAAAACTCATTTTGAATATAATTTCATCAAGGGCAGTACTTTTGGATCAGTTCGTAATCTTGTATGCTGCTTTTGCTGCCGCATTGCATAAAACTATAGGGATAGATTTCTGTAGGTTCAATATATATATTAATCATAATATTTTGAAATTATGATAATCATATAATAAATATTCATAATATCGTATTTGTCTTCTAAGGTGCTAATCTCATTCAAACAATTGTTGAAGAATTTGAGAGCTTTCACGGCCAATTTAATAAGTCAGTAGACACCAAAAATATTGATTGGAGTGGTGGCAAAGAATGCACCAATCTAATTATTCTTATTTCTGAGCTTTATAACTTTCGGGTTATTTCATGCACATTGATATATGATATAATTCGGGAATTTATCTTGGATTTAACTGATCTAAACGTAGAATTATTGTTGCAAATTGTTAAACGTAAGTAGTGATTGAACATATAATGTATATATTGTGTGTTAGATCAAATTTAAATACTGTCTATGTTTGGATTAGTGGGATTATATAATATGACATAGATATTTATTTGAAGTGCATTAGTGTTGTGAGCTAAACTACTTTTTAAAATCCGAAATATTTCGCTAAAATAAATATTTGCCAGGGTGAAACATTTCGGAAATTTCGGTTTAGCTCGTAACAACATATAGTAGTTATTGCTAACTAAATCATTCCTCAAAATCCGAAACATTTCGCCGGAGTGAAGTAATTTCACCAAGGGCGAATATTCCGTTTAGCTCGCAATACTAAAATGTAGTATAATAAATATTTATAATCTAACTATATATTAACTGTGCAAGACAGATTCAGGCTATCAACTTAAACAAGATGACCCCTCCTCTTTGAAGGAAATAATTCAACAAGTTCATGTCGAAATAAGTAAGAAAGATCCAAAAAGCTTGGTGTAAGTATCAACGATCGTTAGTAATGTATGTCAATAAGAAATAAACATTTCTTTAATAAGCAGATCACGTACAAAATTTATGATCGAAACAATCATGAATTTAAAAAACAATCGTCTAAAACAACAAGATGTAGCGACACATAGGGAATGCATATTAAAAATGAAGAAATTTCTTGTAAATCTAGGCAAGAAGATTCATGGTAAATATGATCTACTCATGTAATCCTTTAATTTTATTATCTAATTTCAATCTCTTATTTTTATTTCGATAAGTTCAAGCGACTGAAGCAATAAGAGTTAATCTTGATGACATTCGGTCAATTGCTATTAAAGGCATGTTAAATGGTTTATTCTTCTTAAGTAATCACAATTTTAACACTTTTCATTTTAAAGGAAAGTGGTGGATTGTTGGCTCTGCTAATATGACTGATAGCCAATCCACCTCTACAACCAGAAATACGGAAAATAATTCTGTTTTTGAGGCTTTTTTAAATTTAGCCAAACAACAAAAAATGAATACTGATGTTCGAAGAAGCATTTTTATAGTTTTAATGAGCAGTGAGGTAAATTATACGTAATTCATCCGTCGGTTTTTAACATTATCAAAATTAATTTTAGATACTTAGGATTATATTGATGCATTCGAGAGATTGTTGAAACTTGATCTTAAAGAAGTTCAAGCGCGAGAAATTCCTCGAGTTTTGCTCCACTGTTGCGGAAATGTATTTATAATATATAAATAATTGTTATAGCCGAAGCTGTAAACGGCTGATGCTGGAAATTTATACTTTATGAAATTTACAAAAAATTTTGGGGTGCATTTTCTACGATTTTTTATAGTTAAATTAAAATTTAGGGTTAGGGTTTATAATAAAAGAGTATAGTTGGATTTTAGCAGGGTTTATAGTTTTAAATCGAGACCTCTAATTTCTAGTATCAGCCATTTCCAGCTTCAGCCGCAACAATAATTTTTATTAAAATCATGATATTAATTATACATTTATTCTCAGGAAAACACACATAATCCATACTATTCTCTAATTGCGCAACGTCTCTGTGACTATGACCACAGCTTTAAAGTAACTTTTAAATATTGTTTATGGGACTTTCTCAGAGAATGTGGTGAAATCGATGTGGGTGGAATTGAAATGATGAAGAGCATATCAATTAAAAATTCATCTGAAAAAATTCCACTGAAAAGAATTGTCAATTTAGCAAAGCTTTTTGCTTGGTTAATTGTAAATAGAGGATTTTCTGTTATAAATTTAAAGGTAAATATAAATTGATAAATTGATAATAATTTAATAAACTAATTAAATTCTTGTTCATATAGACTGTCACTTTTACTAAATTGCAATCTCAAAGCCGTTTATTTTTCCAACATCTTTTTTCGAATATTATTTTAATTCAAAACACAAACAAACGTAACCCTCAATTGCTTTCAAAAATTTTTATAATTACAGTACATATTCCAATATTAGCACATGGAATTATGTTTTTTTTACATCATTTTGTTAAATCAGGAGATATTATTAAAGAGGAAGAAAAGGAACTAGTTGAGTGGGGATGTGATGTAATTAAAAAAGCAATACAGCTAAGTCTGAGTATAGACAAAACTTTGTAGTAGTATTTATATTATTTTTCAATTTTAAAGGTTAAATACTTCAAGATAAAAAGATTTTTTTTTACTTTTTGGATTATATAAATTAGAAACCGAATATTAATAATATTAATTCATTTATATGACTTATAATTCTTGTATAAGATTGATTAATAATTTACATATATAAATATATAAAGGTAAAAGTATTATTCCAATCTTCTATTAAATATAATACAATATATATATATAATATTATAAAGTTGAAAAAATCAATACTTTATAATGTGATACAAATTAACAATAGTTATTTGTTATAATAAACACAAATTATAAAATTAACTAATAATAAAGATCCTAAAATATAAAATATTTCTAACATGTATACATGTCATATTTAAATTAATAAGACTTCTCAACGTAATACTGTATCAGCCAATCCTTTCAACAAATGCCGGATCTACCCAACCCCTATCGCCAGTATCCTCATTAACCGCAAACCACCACTCACCACTCTCATCAATATGTATAATTTTAAGCAACACTCCTGGTTTAAAGTTTAATTCATTTTTTTCCTTCGATTTATTTGTATGAATAGTTTGACATAAAAATAAGGCTTCATCATCCTCTTCACCAGTCAATGTATCATGAAATATATCATCGTCCTCTTCTTCTAATGATCGATGATCTATAACACCATCGGTAGCATATTTTTTGTGAGCGCTATATCGCTGTTGCGATTTATTTTTAATATCTTGAAAATTAAAACTATCATCTAAAGAGTTCTTAGAACGGTTCTCATAAGCTAAATCATCAAGTCCGAAAGAGTTTTGTATTCTGTTATTTAGTGACTGATCCGAATACCATGATGGCGACCGCTCTAAAAATAAAAGTTTTATTAGATTCATTTTTAATATGTATCCATAAATATTGAACACTATAGTTTTTAAAATTAGTCACATCACTTAAATTATTTACCTATTTGATTTAATGAATCTTCAGCTTGCTTTGATGATCCTGAAGATCCAAGTGATTCTGAAAAACTAGATCTTCGATCATTCTTGGGTCTTCCTATACCATCAGTAAGATCTGAAAATGCTAAATAATGGTTGACATATAAAATTACCAACATATATCATATGCAATAATTACATATGGTAATTATTCAATAAATTGACGCAATTGAACTTACTTTGCTTATTCAAAATACCCAATTCAATTAATCGATCTTCCATTCCCAATGAACCATGGAAATAATCCGTATATTCGGTGGTTATATCTATATTCCTTAGAACTAATTCTCTGTCATCCGATATATTCTGTAGAGCTTGTAAGTCAATAAATTTATAAAAATATAATCGAAAATCCATATCCATTTGCTTGTAAAATTTTGACTGAATTTTAATAAATTCTTGCACAATTATATCAAAATATTCAGTTATAAAGACGAAAAATGATGGTAGTTCTTCATGTAGCTGATCTGAAATCGATACGAAAGCATCTGCGGATTGTTGGAGTGATTTGTCAGGCTAGAAATATTTTTAATTAAGACAAACAATCTAAGTATTTTAAGTATATTAAATAAAATATTATAAAAACTAAACATGCTAATTACTGTTGCACCCCTAGCTTTAATAGAATTGGCTCGGTCGTAATCCAAAATTTTTCTTTCTCGTTTCTTCATTACGGCTGCGGGTGCTTTAAAGTAATTCAGAATTTTATCAATTTCAGGATATATTGTTTTCTTGATTGTTTCTTCCTATCATCAGTTTATTAGTTAATATTTAATAAGAAAGGGTCTTAAGCGTGTGAAAAGACTAATAGCGTACCATTTCTTTTCCACTAGATAATGAAAAGCTTTTGATAATCTTTACATATTCAACAACTCTCTTACAATCATCAGAGCTTTTATTATCGGCATCCCCGAATAAATAAAAGTCCTCGATTGCAGCTGCTAAGCGTTGTTGGTCTTCAAAAAATACTACAGTGCATAAAATAATTCAATGTACATATAAATACATGAACAACATAACTTCATGTCGCACATGGTACTTACTTTTAACCTGTTTTACCCAATTTTTTATGTCCTTAGATAATTGAATTCCTTTTTGTTCTAAAGTCCTAAATTTGGCCACATAAGCATTATAAAGCTCATCCTCAGTGGGTTTTGCAATACCAGTAGCATGCTTTATCTTTTAATTTTCATTATTTCAATCTTAGCTTTTAGGTATTTTCGAATCAAATAGTAGTCAAAAAGACACAATTACCTACCATTTGACCTCTTCTTGTAAATGATTTCGTTATACCATGCCTAAAGCAACTATAAATATTAAAATCTAGTCCGAAAAAAAAAAAGAACCGACACATTATGAATACTTACAAAACCTATAATTTATCAGTTAGGTATTTATATTGCAAGATATTTTTATTAAAGAATTTATACTTTAAATTAAATATACAAATACTCGAGAAAAACACTCACATCTGCATCGGCTTTTTTTTTACTGCCTACAATTTTTTCAACTATATCTTTGCGCCTTTTTATTTCATTAATACGTTCGGCAACTTTTGTAATTTCTGAAAAAGCAAATTGAAGATTCTTATAATCTGAGTGTGAAGGTTTTGTAAGTGATAAAATTTGCTATAAATATGTGATAAACGCACGCAATAAGTCAATGTTCACGACATACGGTACTTAAATATATATATTATTACTTAAGAGATTTTTCTTACTTGCAATAGAAGTGGATATTTCAATACACGTTGCACAGGCTTGATTAAAAGACTTGCAATATCCCAACTTCTCGTTTGACCCTCGCATTGACTCTTACATCGCTTTATAAATATCGTTTAAAAAAAATTTAACAGGAAATGTTATTGTAAGAACAATTATAAAAAGAATTTGATAATAAACCTGTAAAAACCCTTGAACTGTTTCATCACTGTCGAATTCTTGAAGTTTTTGAACAGCTGCCTCATGTCGTTTGCAATATTCTCCATAAACTGCTTCTAACCTGCTATCCTCACCCTGGCACTTTTCCATCTGTTTAAAATAAATATAAGATCAAATCTTAAAGATAGCAAAAATGTAATGAGAAATAATCTCACCACTTGTGCAAACGCCTCTCCGATAGTAGTATCATCATTCTCCAGTTCATAATGTTTTTCAGGGTCATCATCATCCTCCCCAATTCCACTAGCTGCTCGTAATAAGGCTAAAAATTGCTCGGAAAAGTCTATTATTTCCGCAAGATTGCTAAATATTGTTTTACAATCATATTGGTTGAATATAGGAACTTCTTGTGCTTGTATATAATACACCTATAAAAAAATTTTTTTTCAGAAATATTAAAGAAAAAACAATTTTAAATTTTTTGGTTTAATTTACCTTTTCCAAAAGTACCATATCGTTAAAGAAAACCCGTTCGGTTTCTACTAACTCTTTTATTACATTCCACAACTTTCTGCGCCTTTTCAGATCAATTGAATTTTCATCCTCTTCAACAAGTGTTGTTTCACTTGAAAAACTTGGCAATGAAATTTCACTTTTAGGTCTACCATCTGTGTCTGAAAGAGGGGATGTAACTTTTAAAGATGGAGACTGTGAAGGAGATATTGGTATCGGAGGTAAAGCTTTTGAAGTTTCTAAGTGTAAATCCTTAGGTCTTACTAAAATTTGAGAAGACCCAGAAAGTAAATTCGCAATACTAGCTCTCTTTGCTTCAAAATCATTTGAGGGTACAATAATAGAGTTTCTTTTTGAAGATTGAGCACTATGTGAACTATTTCTCCCAGATTTTTTATTAGTTGAAGAATTTAATGTCGTTTGTTGTGACGCAGTCCCTGAACCATTCAAACTATTTCTTTCATTCATTTCTAGTACCTGATTAATATATGGTATATCAATCCAATCAAAATCAACACTATCTTCGCTTACATCTGATTCTTCAATTGTTGAAGTTATAACGGATGACCTTGACCTTTCAGGTGCTTTAATATTTATATTATTTGCATGTTTGGGCAGGTTAGTAGGTGTACTTACTCTTTCATCAGGGTTTTTTGACGATATAATAGGACGATTACCGACAAATTTGTTGATTTGAGTAGGAATCTTTTAGTCACAGAAATAAATAATCATAAATAAATAATTGATCTCAAACTTTTAAATTATTCAAGTTCATAAACTCACCGCACCATCACCTTCGTTAGCTTGAAATTTCGCTTTTAAATCACCAAATATTAATGAAGATTCATCGATATTCATCTTTTTATCACTTGTAATATTGTCACGTGAGACAGATTTTTTTATATAAGTTTTCTTAACCATAGGCACAGGCAACTTTGGTGATAAAGGAAGCGATGGGGCAACACGGGATTTGATAATCGTCTGATCCGCTGTTATATTTGGATCTTCAAAAACGCTTGACAGCCTATTGATATTTGGTCCACGAATCACTGTTGTATTGGAATTCAATTGTTTAGGAGTGGATGATGAATTTGGCTCATTATTAATTTTATTCGAAGGAGCCGTGGAAAGTTTAGGAGGTTTCGGCTTTGGTGTAGGTGGAGTTTTAACTTTTTGAGGTTTTGATACCCGAGAGACACCATTTTTGCGAGTACTTTGATCCATCCCCTTTTTATATCCCCACAACACGATAAAACAAGCACGGTGAGATATGTATCTTTATTGCTAAGGTTTTGATATTTGATCTAAAGTAACATATTTAAGTTGTATATAATTATTTAAAAAAATAAAATCAGATAATTCAAAGTAATAATTCGTAAAGAATAATTACCTCGTATAAGTTCAAAAGTGGAATTTTAACTTGCTGCAAAATGGTTTTATTAGCCGTTCATTTGAGATCAATGATTTGATCCTGTATGACCGACGAAATACTTGGGTTGTTAACAAATCTAAAACCTTTAAATTTCATAAAGTATTTTAGATCTAATAATAAAAATATCTCAGCTTTGACGAATTTTGGAATAAATTTGATTCAAAGCAATGAAATTTAAATTTTGGTCTGAACCTTATTGTGATTGATATCGCGCGTTAACGTTGACGGCTCTACAAAATACCAGTTTTTTTTTTAGACTTGCCGATCAAACACAATATAAAATATGCATTACATTTATTATATTTTACTACGTATGACAATAATAGTGTTATGTTACATTTTTACTGTTGTCTGAGTTAGCATTATCCCGAAGTTAATGGATAACTCGAAAGACGAACATATAGAGCCACCACGTAAGAAAAAAAAAACAAAAGAAAAGACCGACTCTAGGTATCTTACATAATTCTAATATTCTATATTTTTTGTATATATGCTAATGCTTTTTTTTTTTTTTTCTACAGCCCGTTCACAGTTGTTATTTTGGACGATCCAAAGTACGTTGAACCAAGATCGGTTACTAGAGGAATTATAGAATTCAGAGAGAAACATTTCTATGGCAAAAGACTGCCAAGAAAAAATAGTAAGTTTGTATCGTTTTATATATTGCTTATCTGTTATTAAAATTGTCCATATAAATAACTTTTATATTTATTTTGCAGCCATTTTAAATGTTAGTCAAGGAAGTTTTGGTAACACCGCTGCAATTAGGTTTAAGCGAAAATAAGATTGCAATTTATTAACAGTTTATAACCAAAATGTAATAAATTTTAATAATTTAATTTCTGTAATATGGGCCCTCAAAAGTATAAACCAACCAATTTGAAATTTTAAAACCGCTTGATCAAATTTTATATTCGAATATGAAAGATACTATTATATCTGTTATTGCGACACTGCATTTTCACAAAAGAAAATTCAACAAGGTTAAGGGGTAACGTTTTTTTTGCAATAGTAAAAATCGTATAGTAAAATACTAATATCTCGGGATCCACCAGACCGTTTTGGATGATTTTAGCACCATTAGAACGAGAACAATCGTTTCTACAACTTAGAAGCTCAAGAAAGGTTTACTTTGTAAAAAAAAAAAAAAAAAAAAAAAACAACTTTATATGTAAGCAAGCCTCATTCCTGCATTATAGAAAAACTTTCAGAGCTGAACTACCTCTTAAATTATTTACACGCAATATACAGATATATGGGGTGTTATCTGTTAAAACAGACATATAAATTTTGACATGATTGACATTTTTCAATTATAAATGAAAGTCGAGATAATGTAAAAGAAAAATTGCACGAGGCCAACACATCATGAGACTGGAAATCTACGGACAGTGCAGTCACGTGATTAACAATATTGCAACTTTTTGAAATTTTAACGAAGATATCTCGACAACCACCTAATGAACTTTGTTGAATTTTTTCTATTCTGATTGTATGAATATATAGAATTAAATAAAAAAAATTCCATCGAATTTCATCAGGTGGTTGCGGAGATATCTTCAACCAAAGCTAGGTCAATATTCAAAACGTCTATCAAATTCGAAGCTACTTTAAAATTTTTCAATTCTTTAAACGAAGCTATCTCGACAACCACCTAATGAAATTCGATGAAACTATTTTTAATTTAATTCTACATATGTGTAGAATCAAAATAAAAAAATTTTCATCGAGGTTAATTAGGTGGTTGTCGAGATATCTTCGTTTAAAAGATTTGAAAAATTTTAAAGTAGCTTCGAATTTGATAGACGTTTTGAATATTGACCCAACTTTTGTTGAAGATATTTCAGCAACCACCTGATAAAATTCGATGAAATTTTTTTAATTTAATTCTATATATTCTCAGAATCAAAATAAAAAAAATTTATCAAATTTCATTAGGTGGTTGTCTGAGATATCTTGGTTTAAAATTTGAAAAATTTTGAAGTGGCTTTGAATTTGATAGATATTTGAAAATTGACCTGACTTTTGTTGAAGATATCTCAACAACCATTTAGTGAAATTCACTGAAAATTTTTTATTCTGATTCTATGAATGTGTACAATTAATGTAAAAAATAAATTCATCAGATTTCATTAGGTTGTTGTCAAGATATTTTCATTTAAAATTTCAAAAAATTATCATATTGTTAGTCACATGACTATATTGTCCTATAGCACTGTTCATAGATTTTGCGTTATGAGATTACCTGATAGTTATCTGTTACTTTTAATCAATCAAAATTGTGAAATTTGATTAATCTCAGATCTCATAGGATGACATTCATTTGATTGATTAATTTTCATAGATCTATTCATGATTACTCATAATAATTAACTAAACAAATACATAATTTTAATTAATATTATAGTACTAAAAATTAAAAAGAAACTTTGTATAAAGAAAGATACAAACTAATAAATATATACAAAAGAATTTTTTATTTATATTTATTTTATACAACATGCTATTAGCTAAATTTTATTAGTATAGTTTGGTGATCTTAGTATAATAGTTAGGTTACTAGACTATTATACAAGAGGTTTGGAGTTCAAATTATACTGTTGATAAATTTGAATAATTACTTAGACTTTTATATCTAACTTATAGTAAACTTAGTTTATTTCTGAAGGTTACAACCTTGTAAATCACATTACATTAATATCAATTAGATATTAGAAATATAATATAATATTCGAATTATATTATACAAATAAATTTTAATAAGATCTATGAGCAGAAGATTTGCATAGTAGAAATTTTGAGTTTGGTAAAGTAGTATAGATTTCAATAGTCAAGCTAGTTAATACTTGATCTAGTGAAAAATTTGTATATAAAGGATGTAGATCAAATAGGTACAAGTAAGTCTATTATATAATGTAGCCTAGTGTTTTGTATTGGTAGTAATACCAACTTAGCTTAGTAGTTAACTAGATTAGAAGAATCTACCTTGTGAAATATTTGGCTAGAACTTGGAAGACTATATCTGATAAAGAGCTACAGCAAGAACTA
Source organism: Scutellospora calospora (assembly GCA_910592325.1). Lineage (NCBI taxonomy): Eukaryota > Fungi > Glomeromycota > Glomeromycetes > Diversisporales > Gigasporaceae > Scutellospora > Scutellospora calospora. The sequence goes on from CAJVPM010001033.1 coordinate 12,916, forward strand.
GATTTGTATGAATATTGACAAGTATCTAATCTAGATGAATCTGTAAAATAAGCATATAACTACTCTGATAGGAATTATTTCTGAGATTAACTAAAGCTCTGTATACTCACAATATATTAGGCAATACGTATTCTGAGAGGATCTAAGCTATACAGTAAATAAATCTGTATATAAGTCAACTAGCTTAAGTAGTAAAATATAATGATAATATTAGTTTAGAATAGAAGAAAGAGTTAATGATCAGAATATTTAAATAGATAACTCATAAGCAGATTGCAGATATGGCAGTATAGTGTAAAACTAACAGATGATTAATAATTTGTATAGTAGACTATTTAAATTAGATAATGACTAAAGTTGTATGTATGACTTGTTATATATTTATCATATAACTATAAAACCTTAAAAGATTATTCATATAATAGTTCTATAATAACAAACTAATAAAATCTAATCAGCCAAGAAAGTAGTCTTAATAATTAAAAAAAAATTTTTATTAGTATTGTAATATTATTTATAAAAACTATCAAGTTTTTATAAATTATAAGTCGAAGTATCGAGTAGACTAAGTTTTATATTGAAATTAAAAGGGTTTTTAACAAAAATAATTTAAGATATTTTTATAATA
>CAJVPM010001034.1:0-13535 GCA_910592325.1 Scutellospora calospora
AGTTCTTATAAGGCTCTTCTTTATTAACTTCAACTTTATAATGTTATAATTAACACCTTAGGTCTCCTCCAACCTGTCTTAAACTAAAATTTAATTTGAAATAGTTAAATATAGTATTTATATAGGAAATAGAGGATATAATATTATATTAGGTATCTTGTTTAACTAAAAGTTAAATTTATATAACACAAATATAGTTTTGAAATCTTTAACATAGAACTTATATTCTAACTTTTTTTTAAAATAAAGTTTCAAAAGGTCTAGTGACCTAGTATATTAGTTAGATTGTCAGACTACTATACAATAGATTTGGAGTTCAAATACTACTGTTAACAAATTTGAATAATATCTAGACTTGTATACTAAACTTACAGAAAACTCTGCCTATTCCTGAAAAGGAAGTCCTAAGAGATGTGACAAAACCTTGTAAAAAATAGTATTGTATCAAGTCAATCAAATATTAGAAGTATGACAGTAATATTATATAAATAAATCTGTATTGGATATATGAGCAGAGAACCTGTATAGTAGAAATTCTAAGTTAGTGAAGTAGTATAACTTTCGATAGTTATACTAGCTAATATTTGATCTAAAAGAAACTATTTCAAAAGATGTAGATCAGAATAGATACAAGTAAGTCTGTATTCATAGTAAAGATTAGTAGCACTAACCTAGCTTAGTAGCTAACTAGATTTAGGAGAATCTACTTCATAAAACATCTAGAGAAATTGATTAAATATATATCAGTAAAGAGCTACAATAGGAACTGGAGTTATATGAATATTACAAGAGTCTAAGCTAGATGAATCTATGAAATAGGTACAGACTGCTCTAGTAGATATGCTTTCAAGGTTAAACAGAGCTTTGCGTACTCACAATATGTTAGGCAATACATATTATAAGAGGATTTAAGTTATACAATAAATAGATTCATAGGCAAGTTAGCTAGCTTAAGCGATCAGATATAATGATAATATTAATTTAGAATAGGGAAAATGTTAATAATCAGTGTTTAAATAGATAACCTACAGGCAGGTTACAAGTATAGCAATATAGTGTAGAACTAACAGATAGTCGATCATTTGTATAGCGAACTACTTAAATTAGACAATAACTAAAGTTATATATGTAGCTTGTTATACACTCATTATGTAACTATAAAACCTTAGGAGTTTGTCTTTGTGATAGCTTTGTAATAACAAATTAATAAAATATAATCAGCAAAAGAAGCTACCTTAATAATTAAAAAAATAAAAAATAAAAAAATAAAGTTTTAACTATAATATTATTTTTATTTAATAAAAAAAAAAAAAGAAAAAAAAAAGATTTTGTAACTAGTTTAAGAAAGAAGCTAGGATTTTACTTTAGCTAAATAGTAGTAAATTGTTAGAAAATAGAAATAAATTATAATAAGAGATAACTTCAGTATGAGATAAAATATTAGTTGCTAAAAAATAAAAAGATTCTTATATAGTATCATTTGCTATATACTTAGTTTTTACAGTTATGCAAGAGTTTAAAACCTGTTTTATATATTAGTTTTAACTATTATAAAATTAGTCTTTTATATAATTAATTTTTTTTAAATTAGATTAGTTTAAAATTAATAGAACTAACTAAAGTTCTGTAAATACTAAATAAGATACTATTATAGGCTGGTAGTAGCTTCTCAATGATTAGAAGTTGAAAGTATATATATGGAAACTAAAGCTTCTATGAGAAAAATAGTTGCTACAGCAGATCGCACTTGAGTATCTAAAAGCAGTCAAATAAGCTTAAATAATCAAAAGGTAGATAGTTTAGTATAAATTTTGTAATAAATTATTTTGTAGCTTATAGTAGCTTTTCTTTAATAAAATAATAGGCAAGATTGCCTAAGGAGAAAAAAAATAAAATAAATATGATACTATTAAAATATAATATTTGTACTAGGTATTATCTTTTAATAGTATTATATTTAACACTTTTAGAACTCTAAAGCTAACTTTTCTGAATATATCCTCAACAGTACCATATTCACTTTGTATCTTTCTTTTTTTTTTATTAAATTCCTTTATTATAATATACTAAGTCTAGTATATACTTTTTAAATAGCATTATAGCATCTTAGTTAAGCTTTTTTTTTTATAAAAAAACTCTTTATATTGATAATTAAATAATATATTTAGCTATTTTTTTTATCTTTTGCTATACAGGCTTTTTAAAAAAATTTCATATCTTACTTCTATTACTTTACTTGCAAATTATACTACAAATATTATTAATATTATTATAATAGTCATTACTATAGCTATTGTTATAGTTATTATCAAAGTTGTTACTATAGTTATTATCAAAAGTATTTAATATAATTTTTATAGATATAAAACTTATTATAAGTTACTCTTATTATAGTAAAGACTAGCTAGTTAAAATCTTAATATAGTATGTTAATTAGTATCTCTTCTAATAAAGGATAAAAAAAAAAAAATACAAAAAAAAATCTTAATATAGTGAAATTAAGATCAAAGCTAGTCTATATAAAATTTTCTCATTATAGTAATTTGCTAATAAAGCTTTCAATATAGTAAATTTTTAAAAATTTTTTATTAATAGAATAGATTACTTTATTATAAAGAAAGTGATTTGTATTTGTTAGCTAAAATTTTTTTTTTTACTTAGCTTCTAAAAAACTTTTCAAAAAATAATTGTTTTTTATAAAATAAATTATCATAATCAATATTATACTATTTATCTCAATTATATATTAAATTCAAATTACTGCTATTATTATAATTTTTAAAATATCTGATAATTTTTTTTGCTATCTAAAATATTTTTTAGTCTTATTTATTAAATTACTTAATATTTCAAAAACTATATTGCTATTTTCAAATCTTTAATTCAAAAATAGTGATATAGTTTTCAAAAATTGAAGATTATTTACTAGATGAAACTAAGAATATTTTAAGTAGCATAAAAATTATTAGATATTTTAGAAATTATAATAATAGCAGTAATAAATATATTTATCTTTTTATATGCAATATAGTATGTTAACTAAATAAGAGAAAAGTATAAATTAAAGCTTTATTTATATAATATTACAGTTTATAGTTTATCTGACTCAATTTTTAAAAAGTTTTTAAGAATTAAAAAGCTATTTTTTAAATATTTAATATTTGAATTTGAATATATTTATAAACTTTAAACTGAATCTGAACTAAACTTATTATATATTTAAGTCTAATTTAAATTTAGAAATTATGAATTTGAGTTCAGGTTCAAGTTTGAAATTAATAAAATTTGTTGTTTAAGTTTAGTTCAAATTTGAGTTTGACCTGAAATAAACTAAACTTAAACTAAATATAGAAACTCAAGTTCTAATCTTTGTTTTAAGAAATCAGATATAGCTATTCTACTTTCTATTTGATAAGAATATCTCTTTCTGCTAAGCACCAATTTGCTAATATTAAAAAAAATTTTTGAGCTACTTTTTTTACTTTTTTGATAAATAGATAACTAATTCTTGAAACACCTAGTGCTGATTTGTTCTTTAGACTACTTAGCACAATTCTCTACCAAGTATTTAGAATTTTTAATAATTAGTAAAGTTTTTAAATAATATAGAAAATTTTAATTTTTTTAAATTAAAATAAGTTTCAGAAATACTAAATATATCTATTTGATTTTCTATAATGTAGTTAATTAGACTTAGTTGTTTATAGTCTTCTAATAAGCTATTTGTATTAAAAGAATGAATTTTTAGTAAATATATTTGTATTTTATTATTTAAAAGAAATAATTCTAGAGTTTAGAAGTTTTTATTAGTAGAAGTGTAGTTAGATTGCAAGAAGATATTAGTATTAATAAATAAAAATTTGATTATCATACGAATAGATAAGTATATGTTTTAGTAAAAATAAAAAAAATTAAAAATATTTTTTTAATTATTTTATCTAATTAATACAAATTTAATCAATAAAATATATTTTAAAATTTGCAAGTATCAAAATAAGATCTTAATTTATATATTAAAAAAATTAGAGTTTATATATATTAATAATAAAATTTTTACAAATTTTGTATTTTGTATTATATTAAATTAAGCTTTTAGTGCTAAATTTAGTATAGTATAGCTAACAGATACCTATTAAAAAATATATTTAATATATAAAACCTTAGCAGCTTGTAGATCATGAAGAAGGTTTTAGAGGTCTGTTAGATTTTTGTAGTACTATACTGTATCATCTATGAAGGCCAGAGAAGATATTATTAGTAGAGATAATTTTTGATTAAAGATTTAGTTAATTGGAAATGAAAATTTGATTTGAAGAAAACTGATTTGATATTTGTTATTAATGAAAGTTAGGATAGGATCATAGTAAATTTTCTAGAGAAGTAGTGAGTATGTTTCTTCTTATTTGATTCTTAAGAAAAGAGTAATTAGTTCTGTAAGACTATATGTGATAATAATTCTAGCTTTATAGTTTGAGTAGAGATTATATATAAAGTTAAGAGCATTTTGTGAAATGCCTATTCTTTTGTATGCATCAATTAGTTAATTTAAATTTATTTTGTTAAAGACTTTAGACATATCTTGAAATAATATTCAAGCTTCCTGTTTAGTATTTTTGTAGTGTTTAATTGTATTATGTAGGATTTGAATTGGTATATGAGTAGAAGAGTTTTTTGTAGCTACAAAGTTTAGGTTGTTTAACAGATTAAATTTTGATAGAATTTAGTCAAGACAGTTTGTAAAGATTTTTGTTAAGTATTTCTTTATAGATTCTATAAGAGATATTTGTCGAATTTGGTTTAGAGTATAATCCTATTCTGATTTTTTGGATATAAGAAAGATATTTGATGTTTTCTAGTCTGTGAGTATAGTTTGTAGTTGGAGATATTTAGATAGAAAAAGGCAAAGTATAGTAAGACTTTTAGAATTTAGATTTTTAATATGTTTATAGTTTAATTCAAAGGATCTTGTAGCTTTTTGATTTGGAAGTTGTTTAATAGTGTTCTGGAGTTCTTCTAGAGTGATATCATCTAATAGATTGTAGAAGTATTTTTCATTTCCTAAATTTGGTTTGTATAGATTTTAGAATTCTGATTCTGAAGTTATCAGAGATGAAGAAAGTTCTTGAAAGTATTTCTAAAAGTATTAGTAGAGTGCTTGTTTTACATCTTTTGGATTTATTAAAAAAGAATTTTATAAGTGTAGTCTGTCAATTGAAATATTGTTTGTAGATTTTTCTAAGATTTTTTTGTAAAAAAGTTTAGAATTTTGTAAGAAGTTAAGATTCCTTTCTTTAAGTTTAGATTTAATTTCTGCAGAAGTTTGGTTGTAGAGCTCTTTTTTAATTAGAGTTTTAATATTTTTGATTTCTAGTTTTAGAAGTTGAGAGAGTATAGAATGGTTTTTGAATTCTGGTAATAAGATATTGGAAGGAATTAGAATGTTTGGAGAGAATTTTGTTATATATTTAAGGTAGTGAAAGAATGAGTCTGATGTATTAAATTTCTTTTTTTATAAGATGAGTTGTTTGTATTGGAAGTAGAAAGTAGATTTTGAAGATTATTGAGGTTTGAGTTTTGTATTATCTTTAATATTTTTGTAAGGAATATATTTGAGTGCTGTTTTGTAGAATATTTTGTTGAGTTTGTCTCAGATTTGATTAATATCTGTAAGATTGCTAATTTGAGAAATTGGTTTATTTAAATGTTGAAGTTTGTGTTCAGTCTTTTGTTGATAATTTGAGATTTGTTGAGGAGAGGTTTGGTTCCATAAGAAAATCTTCATATGATTGTAGTTTGTATGTCTTGAAAAGAATAAAGAAAGATGAGTTTTAGTGAAATGATATTATGATCTGAGTCTAAATAAGTATGTAAGTGAATACCTGCATAGTCAAGGAAGGTTATATAGTTGTTAGTTCAAATTTGATCTTTTCTACTTTGGCTTTCCTTGTAGTTATAGGTGAAGGATTTGGTTTGATTATAGAAGAGGCAGAATGTGTCATAGAACTGATTGCTTTTAAAAAATTTGAGTAAGTTATTTTCTGGTGTTTTTGATTTTTTTGATAGAAAGTGATCGATTGAAGGCTTTGATACACTGTTAAAGTCTTTTATAAAAATTATTTTATGTTAAGTTTTTTTTATAAATTCTATAGTTTTGTTGTAGATATCTGTTTTGAGTTGTTTTTTTTCTTGTATAAGGAAGTATATTTGAATTAGTCTGATTTGTAAATTTTTGAAAAAGAGATCAATACAAATAATATGTCTTTTGTATTCTATAATTTTTCCTATATGTTTAGCTAAATTATTTTTAATAAATAGTCCTACTTCAGCTTGACAAGAGTTTTCACTAGAGCTCTAAAAGTTTTTGTAGTTTTCTAGTTTTTGGAAGAATATAGAACATTTTGCATTTTTTAGAGAAAGATAAGTTTTAGAGAAACCTATAATATCAATATTGTTTTTATTAATAAAGTCATATAAAAATTTTTGTTTAGTGTTAGCTAGACTATTTGTATTTAGTAAATATATTTTTAATTAATGAGCAGAAGTTTGTGATGGAGATAGTAGTGAAGATATATGGTTTGTTGATTTGAGAAATAATTTATTATATAGATGGAGATGATTTGGTTTAATAAAATTATAGTTTTTGAGTAATTTAATATTATTTAGTATATAAATGTGAGTTTCTTTAAGTATAGAATTGTATGAAAAAGTTGGGATTATAGGAAGTTTATGTAATTTTAAGTGAAGAAGGAAGGATTTAATTGTTTGATTAGATAGTAGTAAAGAAAGATTATAATAGGTAAGAAATTTGTTGTAGCATAGAAGTAGATCACAAGATTTTAAGAATGTTGAATGTGTTTCTACTAGAAGATTGTCTTCAATATAGTCAGATAGAAGTTGATAGTTAGAAGACAAGTTTACTGAAAAGGAGTAGTTTCTGTTTGGAAAAATAGAGAATCATCAACTTGTATTTCTTAGAAAGTGATTTCGAATTTTTCTTGAAGTAGTTTTTCAGCTTCTGGATATGCTATTATTTTATAGAAATCTGTTATTATTTTGTAGGTTGGTTTTTTGTTGAGAATGATGTCAAAGTAGGTGATAACTCGAACAAGATAATATATATCTATGAGTTGCTGAGTAATGTGTTCAATTATTTATTCTTTTGTTAGATCTGAGATTTTGTGATTTTGAGCAGCATAGTTATGATATTCAGCTAGGTAGAAGTAAAAGTAGTAGTTGCAATGACAGATATTTGGTTTAACTATATTTGCTTTACAGATAAATTTCTTTGCCTAGTCTGCAAGTTCGTCAAGTATTTGTAGAGGAATTTTGTTTTTGAGTGATATTTCATGTTTGCTATCTATTTCAAAGATTAAAGTATTAATATTTGGAGTTTTCTATATTTCATAGTCTGTGAGAGAGAAAACTGATTTGGAATATTTAATAATATCTTTAAATAGTTAAGTAGAGTTATGATATTTTTAGAGTTTTATGTTTGTTTTGTTTTGGTTAGAGTTTTAGTTTGGATCTTTAATTAGATATTTGCATATTTTATTTGTATAAGTTAGGATATGATGATTTGTATAGAAGGAAACTTCATTTTGGTGAACCCTAAGTGAAGCTAGTTTTTTGAATTTATACTTTTCTGATAGAAGTTTTGTAAGATATAAGATAAAGTGTTAGCAAATTTGGTATTTAAGGTAAGAGAAAGTTTTTTGTTTATTAATTGTTGTTATAAATTGTCTTGAATAGGCTGAAAAGATCTTTTCAAACTATTTATTTAAGTGTTTAAGAGAGTTTTTTAAAGAAGGTATATTGAAGTTTTCTAAAAAACCTAAACTGGAACTAACTTTTGACTAGCTTGCCAACTACTCAATAACAGAAGAAATAAAAACTAATACTAAACTCCAAACCAAACTCTCTTTCGATCTTTTTAACTTTATCAAATCTAACTTAACTAATTTTTCTTCTGAAAAAATATCTTTCAAATACCTTATCCACTCAATAGCAGGACAACGTCTAAAATTTTTAACAGATCTAATTTACAAAGCTAACTCTCAAACCAACTCAGTTGCAACTATTCATTTTGATCTTTTAGAATCTACTCTCAAAAATCTTATGCTCAAATTTACCACTATTCTTTTTACTAAATTAAATTATAGTGAAATATTTGCTTTACTAATTACTATTCCTTCATACAAAATAGAAAATTAACTCCAAATCTGTCTTAACATAGAAAGACTCTATCTTTATCTATCAAATAAATACCAACTAATTAATTATACTAAATTCAATGAGGACTTCAAACTCAGACTCAAAAGATTCAAAATTGATTCAAAAATTGAATCTTTCAACCAAGAAATACAATATGTTAAAATCTCCTCAGACCTCCAATTCAATATTCAACTCTCTTTTAACCTTCCTAAAACTCTCTTTTTAGAAAACTTCAACATACCTTCTTTAAAAAACTCTCTCAAATACCTAAATAAATAGTTCAAAAAGATCTTTTCAGCCTACTCAAGACAATTTACAATAACAATTAATAAACAAAAAACTTTCTCTTACCTTAAATACCAAATCTGCCAACACTTTATCTTATATTTTACAAAACTCCTACTAGAAAAGTATGAATTCAAAAAATCAGCTTTACTTAGAGTTCACTAAAATGAAGCCTCTTGCTATACAAATCACTACATCCTAACTTACACAAATAAAACATGCAAATATCTAATTGAGGACCTAAACCAAAACCCTAACCAAAACAAAACAAACATAAAACCCAAAGATATTACAACTCTACTCAACTATTCAAAGATATAATTAAATTTTCCAAATCAGTTTTCTCTCTTGCAGATTATGAATTATAGAAAACTCCAAATATTGATACTTCAATATTTGAGATAGATGGCAAACATGAAGCATCACTCAAAAACAAAATTCTACTACAAATACTTAACAAACTTGCAAACCAGGCAGAGAAATTTATCTGTGAAGCAAATATAGTTAAACCAAATATCTATCGTCACAACTACTACTTTTACTTTTATCTAGCTGAATATTATAACCATGCTACCCAAAATCACAAAATCTTAGATCTAACAAAAGAATATAAAATTGAACATATTACTCAGCAACTCATAGAAATATATTATCTTGCTCGAGTTATCATCTACTTCAATATCATTTTCAACAAAAAACTAACTTACAAAATAATAACAGATTTCTATAAAACAACAGTCTATCTAGAAGCTAAAAAACTACTTCAAGAGAAATTCGAAATTACTTTTCAGGAAATACAAGTTGATAATTCTTTATTTCTCTAAACAGAAACTACTCCTTTTCAGTAAACTTGTCTTCTAACCATCAATCTCTGTTCGACTATATAGAAGACAATCTTCTAGTAGAAACACATTTAACATTCTTAAAATCCTGTGATCTACTTTCATACTACAACAAATTTCTCACTCATTATAATCTTCCTTTATTATCATCTAATTAAACAATTAAATCCTTCCTTCTTCACTTAAAATTACACAAACTTCCTATAATTTCAACTTTCTCATACAATTCTATACTTAAAAAAACTCACATTTATATACCAAATAATATTAAATTACTCAAAAACTATGATTTTATTAAACCAAATCATCTCTATCTATATAATGAATTATCTTTCAAATTAACAAACTATATACCCTCACTACTATCTCTATCACAAACTTCTGTTCATTAATTAAAAATATATTCACTAAATACAAATAGCCTAGCTAACACTAAACAAAAACTTTTATATAACTTTATTAATAAAAATAATATTGATATTATAGGTTTCTCTGAAACTCATCTTTCTCTAAAAAATGCAAAACATTCTATACTCTCCCAAAAACTAGAAAACTACAAAAACTTTTGAAGCTCTAGTGAAAACTCTTGTCAAGCTAGAGTAGGACTATTCATTAAAAATAATTTAGCCAAATATATAGAGAAAATTACAGAATATAAAGGATATATTATTTGTATTTATCTCTTCTTTAAAAACTTACAAATTAGACAAATTCAAATATACTTCTCCATACAAGAAAAAAAACAACTCAAAACAGATATCTACAACAAAACCATAGGACTTATAAAAGAAACTAAATATAAAATAATTCTTATAGGAGACTTTAATAGCGTACTAAACCTTTAATCGATCACTTTTCACTAAAAAATCAAAAACACCAGAAAATGATTTACACAAATTTCTTAAAAGCAATCAGTTCTATGATATATTCTGCCTTTTTGATAATTAAACCAAATCCTTTACCTATAACTACAAAGAAAGCCAAAGTAGAATAGACTAAATCTAAACCAATATCCATATAATACTCCTTGACTATGCAGATATTTACTTACAAACTTATTTAAACTCAGATCATAATATCACTTCACTAGAACTCATACTTCTTCATTCTTTCCAAAACATACAAAACTATAATCATAGGAAGACTTTCTTATGGAACCAAACCTCCCCCCAACAAATCTCAAATTATTATCAAAAAACTGAACACAAACTTCAATATCTAAACAAACCAATTTTTCAAATTAGCAATCTTACAGATATTAATCATATCTAGAACAAACTCAACAAAATATTCTACAAAACAGCACTCAAATATATTCCTTATAAAAATATAAAAGACAACACAAAACTCAAACCTCAACAACTTTTCTAATCTACTTTCTTCTCCTAATACAAACAACTCATCTTATAGAAAAAGAAATTTAATACATCAGACTCATTCTTTCACTACCTTAAATATATAACAAAATTTTCTCCAAATATTCTAATTCCTTTATATATCTTATTACTAGAATTCAAAAACTATCCTATACTCTTTCAACTTTTAAAACTAGAAATCAAAAATATTAAAACTCTTATTAAAAAAGAGCTCTACAACTAAACTTCTGCAGAAATTGATTCTAAACTCAAAGAAAGGAATCTCAACTTCTCACAAAATCCTAAACTCTTTTATAAAAAAATTCTAGAAAAATTTACAAACAATATTTCAATTGACAGACTACACTCACAAAATTCTTTCTTAACAAACCTAGAAGATGTAAAACAAGCACTCCACTAACACTTCCAGAAATACTTTTAAGAACTTTTTTCATCTTCAATAACTCCAGAATTAGAATTCTATAATCTATACAAACCAAATTAAGAAAATAAAAAATACTTCTACAATCTATTAGATGATATCACTCTAGAAGAACTTCAGAATACTATTAAACAACTTCCAAATCAAAAAACTGCAGGACCCTCTGAATTAAACTATAAATACATTAAACATCTAAATCCTAAAAGCCTCACTACACTTCACCTCTTTCTATCTAAATACCTCCAACTACAAACTATACCTATAGACTGGAAAACATCAAATATTTTTCTCATACTTAAAAAATTAGAATGAGATTATACTCTAAACTAAATTTATCTAATATCTCTAATAGAACCTATAAAGAAATACCTAACAAAAATCTTTACAAACCATCTTGACCAAATCCTATTCAAATTTAATCTGCTAAACAACCTAAACTTTGCAGCTACAAAAAACTCTTCTACTTATATACCAATTCAAATCCAATATAACACAATTAAATACTACAAAAATACTAAACAGGAAGCTTGGATATTATTTCAAGATATGTCTAAAGACTTTGACAAAATAAATTTAAATTGACTAATTGATGCATGCAAAAGAATAGGTATTCAATAAAATGCTTTTAACTTTATATATAACCTCTACTCAAACCACAAAGCTAGAATTATTACTATATATAGTCTTACAGAACCAATTACTCTTTTCTCAGGAATTGAACAAAAAGAAATATACTCATTACTTCTTTGGAAAATTTACTATGATCCTATCTTAACTTTCATTAATAATAAATATCAAACCAGTTTTCTCCAAATCAAATCCTCATCTCCAATTAATCAAATCTTTAACCAAAAATTACTTCTACTAACAATACCTCTTCTAGCTTTCATGGATAATACAGTATAGTACTGCAAAAATCTAACAGACTTCTAAAACCTTCTGAATGATGTTACTAAACTTTACCAGATAAACAATATTCAGGTTAATTCAAATAAATCTAACTTACTACATATCTACTCCAACAAAACAAAACCTATTTCATTACCTCAAATCTTCTTTAACAATTAACAAATACAACCTTGCAGACCAGAAGAAACAATTAGATATCTTGGCATCTATTATGATAGCCAAGGCTCAACTAAACCAACTCTCAAAATAATTATAACAAAATTCAACAATTTTGCAAACTAATCAAATTTAAAAAACTTCTTCCAATACAAATTACATCACTCTTCAATACAATATTAGCACTATTACTTGAATACCTCTTTCAAATCATTTCATTAAACAAACAAACAACAAAAAAACTATTATCAACAATCACAAAATATATCAAACAACTACTCAACCTCTCACTTAATACAAGTAATAATATTTTAATGAATCTACAACTACTAAATGCACTCACTCTAAAAAAAATTTTTCTAAACACAAGTAGCAGCAACCTAGAATGTTTTCTTAATTCAAATAAATTTTTAAAAAAAATATCAATTCTCCGAATAAATAAATAGCTCTCTTCAATATAGTATCTCTATTTCTTAAAAAATATTCTCTCAGCACATCAAAAGAAAACCCACAATTTTACAATAATCATCCAACTACTCTCAATCTCAAATAACAATATAGAAATTAACAATCTTAATTTAAACTCTACAAAAATAACTACAAATTACAACTAACTAAACACAATACATAACTTTCTTCCTTATTCTCTAAAAACAACAACTCTTAGTCTCAGAAACAACAAAAGTCTCTTCATAAAACAACTCTTTATAGCAACAACTCAAGTTTACTACTCTGGAATAATATTTATCTTCACACTAATAAAACATTCAAAGGTCGTATACCTTCATAGTATAAAGATATCTCTAATACTCTTACCAACAACTATCAATTTAATCTTTTTCTAAATCCTTTTATAAATACACTTGACCTTATTACAATTCCTACAACTTCTCTCAAAACAAATTGAACTATCTACTTAACTAATCAAACATATCTAATTAGAAAAACTATAGTTTACTAGACTAACTATATAACTTTTTAAAAATATATTATTATTTCTCAAACAGATGGAACTACTATAATCTCTCCTTCTCAATTCTCTCTAAAAATATTACCAAACCATACTCTAAACATCAAATACAAAAGTCAAAAAGAAAAATATATAGGCTAATTTAAAGAATTGCTGATATCTTTTGATCTACTAGTCCATTTTTGATGATTTAACTACCAAAATATTTGTCTTAATAAGATGATTCTAATAAGTATAAAAATTTTAAAATCCAATTACAGGATCCTGAAATCATTCAAGTTTTGTACAATTTTAATCAAAATTTTACTATGTAGACAATCAACTTAGAAATGAGTTGTCTATATAAATTTATATAGGCAACCCAT